>JAASAO010001552.1:0-48182 GCA_017311375.1 Mytilus coruscus
AAACTAAATCTATCTATAAATACTACCTTTAGTTCTCTTTTAAACTTCTGAAGTAAATCAGAGACATGTGTCTGAGTACATGTATATTTTATTCGGAAATGGGGGGATCCAGGATTTTTAAAAGTGGGCATCAAGATATTTTTTTTTTTACAGAGATTATACAAAGTTGTAGTGCTTTGGTAATTTTCTTTCAAAAGAAAGTCTGTGTTTTTATCAACCAATTTTCTCTCCTTTTGCACTCCACTTTTACATTCACACCGCACGAAACCCAAATACATGTAACAATAAAAGTCAATATGGGAAAAGGTAACATTTTTACCTACATGTGTACGTAAAATATGAAAAGGTCTACATTTTTAAAGGCTAATTCATATGAAAAGGGTAGGGTAACAGAACCACTGCGGTACACCCTATCAATTAAGTATTGAAGTCCCCCCAGCACGACCCCCACCCCCCGCCCCACCGAGAGAATTTATTAGTACTACTGTCAATATGCCTAAATGGGTTGTGAGATAAAATATATACCTGTTTTATCTTCATTGACTTCAATTAGAGTATCTGCATGGCTTTAGTTTAGGCAGAGACATATAATATATACGTCTCTGGTTTAGGACAAGCAAGGACAGATACAGTTAGCTACCTTGTGATTTTTCGTACAGGTGTGGAGGGTAAACCCCACATTGTCACAAACAAGTGCATGTGGCCTGTGGTAATTTTCTTTCAAGAGTTGAGTATTTTTGTGATCATTATTGGTCTTCATGATTAACTCATAAAAATCATACCGCCCAGACACGTAAAAATGTTGTTATGACAGTAAAATTTTAATGAAAAAGGACACACAACTCACAAACAATATATCTGTATATGATTTAAATTTAAGAAATTTAAAATTTTGGTTTTAACTTTTATGACAGGTTTTTCAAATTTTCGGGCTGTCAAGTTTTTCATGAAGACTGCATTTGTTCTGGGAATGATATATTATAATTTACTACTGTACACATGTCTTCAGAACAGGTTTGTGAACAAATATACCTGATATATATATCTCCAAGAGTATTAGTCCAAATAATTATGACGTCTTGAAAGGCTATTATATTTTTTTTTTCTTTGACCCCTTACATCGATGTAAGGCGCAGTACTGTGGTGTCAATATTGGTGTCGTCCAAAATGTGTCGTCTGGGGGAGACGCTCGTTTCCGTGAACTGTACGGGATAATTATCTGAGATACGAAGCACATCAGTTCTCATTTAAACTGCATTTATCGATTGCATTTCATATTGAAACTTTCAAAATATTGATTAAATTTAAAATTTGAATCATATTATGCTACCAGCTGGATAACAAAACAATGTTAATAAATTGATTCCTCTTCTGGGGTATACACCGATTCCGAAATTTTTCAAGGTGCGCGGTATTTCCCGCGGTTATTTTTGGCAAGCAATCTCCTTGTCCATGTGGTACCTGTTTCTTTAAAACTGACAGTGTGTGTACTGTACGATAACGGAACTTTAGCAGTAAAAAAAACCGTCTCTGGTCTACTATACTGCGTACATGTGACTTTGATAATTAGCAGTGCAGGTAAGTTCGATAAAATTACCGTTTTTTTTCTGATTTTGTTTTACCCTAACCAGAGACATATTGTATTATATGTCTCTGCCCTAACTCAGTAACTGGCCTAAGTTTAAGAAATAACGCTTAACACCTCACTTGACACAAACTCGATAAGAGATTTACGAACTATTTTCCATATTCAGTGGTGGATCCATAAAGTTTGATAAAAAAAAAAGCGGTGTGGGGGAAAATGGGGGGGATTGGCTGCCTAAGGTTAAGGCTTTTAACTATATATTGGGTAGGTAAGTTGTAAACAATTATTTGTCTTCATATCTAATTTACATTGTCAGCTGAAGCATGTGGAGTTTAGAGAAATATATAGAATTTATTTTATCTAATTGATGATAGGATATCATGTCGGTCAGCTTTGAACAGCTTGCTATCTTTTATTTTATGTTTAGCCTAAACATTTATGACATTACTACAAACTTTAAAACTACATGTGAAAAAAATATTTAAAGTTATATTTCTATTGTGTAATAAATATTATTAACCATTATAAAAATGAAAGATTTTTTTCCATCAATTGAATAATTTGATATATGTTTTAGTGATACAGCAAGTCTGCAAGTCCCTAGATAATGAACAGAGAAAATTGTTAAGGAGCTCATTGGGGGAAAAAACTTGACAAAGGAAATGTACTTTTGTATAAGGAGGAGAACTGAAAGTTGCAGGTATTATATACTTGATTAACTTGGTTGTAACAATCAAACCATTGAGATAAATGAAAAGACATATTGTCTATATTTCAATAAATCAGAACATAAATAAACAACAAAATCAGTAGAGGCATCTGTTAGTTAATACAAAGACATCAATATAAGTGTCAATACAAATGTCAAAAAAAGAGGATGTGGTATGATTGCCAATGAGACAACTCTACTCAAGAGACCAAAAGATACAGACATTAATAACTATAGGTTTGGCCTTCAGCAATGAGTAAAACCTGTAATGTATAGTCATCTATAATAAATATATAAAATGCCACAGAATGACAAATGTAAAACAATTTGCCTGTCTCTGCTCATGAGTATTATGTACATGTATCAGAGATAGCCAAAGATCTGTCTTTAGCAGAAGTTCTTTAAAAATGACCAAAAGTGACTGGCGGTTAGAGATATAAATAAAGGCTATTTCCCGTTTGAATAGTTTTACACTAGTAATTTTTGGGGCCCTTTATAGCTTACTGTTCGGTGTGAGCCAAGGCTCCGTGTTGAAGACCGTACTTTGACCTATAATGGTTTACTTTTATAAATTTTGACTTGGATGGAGAGTTGTCTCATTGGCACTCATACCACATCTTCTTATATCTATATATATATTACCTTGTCCATGCAATCTCATTATGTATCTGAGGAGACCAAAGAGTACTAGTATTATTGTTTTTGTCTCATCATCCATCACAAAATTTTCTTCTGTTTACTGATAACTTTGTATCAGGCAGGCTTGTCATTTAATGTATATACATTGTACATTATATATTTAGATCTATAAAGGTCGATGCAATTTTTTATTTCATTGGGTATGGTAAATATCTTGCATTCAACCTCCAAAAATTCATTTTTCATCCTCATCTGTTTTTCATTACTTTTACTTTCAAATCCCTTAAATACAGCTTTTATACGCCCGTAAAAATTTTGACGGGACGTATTATGGTAAACAAATGTCCGGCGTCCGTCTGTCTGTCCGGCGTCCACATGTTGCACTGTAACTTGAGAACCGCGTATCCAAATTTCATGAAACTTTACATAGTTGTTTCTTATGATGATCAAACGATCTGTATACTTTTTGGTGAAAATAGGATTTAAACTTTTTGAGTTACGGGACTTTATAACTAAAACAGGGGTGTGTATTTTTCACATGTCGCGCTGTATCTCAAAAACGATATCTGATTATTGCTTTAAACTTCACACACTTCTTAATTATATTAATTCAAAGATCTGTATACATTTTGGTGATGATTCAAAATTTTATTTTAGAGTTATTGAGTTTTTTGTAAAAAGGGGTTGGTTTTCACATGTCACGCCATATCTCATGAACGATTTGTGATTATTGCTTAAAACTTTACACACTTCTTAGTTAAATTAGTCTAAAGATCAATATACTTTTTGGTGATGATTCAAAATTTTATTTTGGAGTTATTGAGTTTTTTGTAAAAAAAGTGGGGGTTTTCACATGTTGCATCGTATCTTAAAAACCATTAATGACTATTGCTTAAAACTTTACACACTTCTTAGTTATATTAATCCTTAGATCTGTATATTATTTGGTGATGATTCGAAATTTTATTTTAGAGTTATTGAGTTTTTTGTAAAATAAGTTTTTTTCACATGTCGCGCTGTATCTCAGAAACTATTTATGATTATTGCATAAAACTCCTCTCATAAGACGAAGGGCGTATCATGCGCTCATGGCGCAGCTGTTTATTTATTTTTATATTATCCATGATATATTTATACAACCTCAATTTTTTGCAACCATATTATGGTATGGCGTTGTCTTTTGAAGACTTTTTGTTTCCAGGCAATAACTTTAGTAACTAAATGGATCTTTATGAAATTGTACCACATAGTTCCATACCTCAAAAGGAGGTTGGGATTGATTTTGGGGGTTATGGCTTAACAGGTTAGACATTAGGGGCCAAAAACAATACTTTTTTTTTTAATACTTTGTACAAATTGCTCTTTTCTTGACCAATATAATTTCAACTGGATTTAATTCAACGTCTTGATTTTATTTATTTTATCAAATCTAGATTTTGGGCTCCATTTTTCAGAAGGTCCACATTTAGGACCAAAGGGTGCACACTTTGTCATCTGAAGACATATTAAATTTAATAATTGGGGTTTCTATGATATGTCACATCTAACAGTGTTAAGTTAGAATTTTAATTTTGTGCTCTGTTTTCTAATTGGTCCCCATTAAGAACCAACATGTCCAAAGTGTAAAATTTGTTTGAATTTTATTTTTTTTTCGATATGATTAATCTAATCATGCAGGTAGATTTTCTGATATTTGGCCGCGTGTTAAAATTGGTCTACATATCACGTTCTTGGGGTCCAAAATTTAACTATTTTTGGTTTCAATGAAAATTGCATTATTGGGGTTCTTTCATATGCTGAATCTAACCTGGCATATATTTAGATTTTGGGCCCTGTTATTAAATAGGTCCACATTGGGGTTCATAGGGTTCAAAATTAAACTTTGTTTGATTTCATAGAAAAATGAATTCTTGTGGTTCTTTGATATGCTGAATGTAACCTTGTTTTTAGATTTTGGAAATTGGACCATAATAGGTACCGGTAACCATACAATGTCCAATTTCAAAATTTTTAATTTCTTAGGCCACATTTATTCTGTGTCCATCCTATGCTATGTTGCTTATTTCTTTATAATCTTAATTCATATCTGTATCAAGATTGACTGTTTTGTCCATACTTGTCCCAACCGTTCAGGGTTCAACCTCTGCGGTCATTCATATCAAACTGAGCCCTGCACTTTATTTTCAAATTACTTATACTCATGTTAGAATTAAATTTTTTTGTATGTATATGCATACTCAATTTAATGTTATATCCTATTGTATACAGAAGTTAAACTTGTGTCTTATCCTATTTTTGTCAATTGACAAATAAAATTATCATAAACTAAAACATACTATGAGCATGTTCAGTACCAGCAGAATTCAATGACAAAGTTAATAAGCTATTATTACAATTTCTGTGTTCGTACTTAGATTTTCGTATGTTTGCAGGAAATTGGCAGAGTGAAACATCTTCTAGGAATAAAAAGAGGAAATAAGTGTCTGAAGCAGTAAATCATTATAACAACAAGACTGTGAAAAGAAGATATCAGAATATGTAATGAGTTAATTTCAGTAAAAAAGACTTGCTACAGAATGTACCTCTTGTAATTCTATTGAAGACCATTGTCAACTTTAAGTAAAGGAAGATTTTAAAAAATAGAACAGGAAATGAAGAAAAAAACTCAATCATCAAAGAACATAACAAAGCAAAATGTATATTTCTAATTAGTCTGGTAATTCAGAATAACTTGTGTAAAGGAATAATATTGTACATGTAGTAAACAACATACAATAATTGTCATTTTGGTCTCTTATGGAGGGTAGTCTCATTGGCATTCATACCACATCTTCTTTTTTATACAATTTCATTTTTTTATGACCGCACAAAACATTTTGTGGTCGTATATTGGTATCAAGTTTTCATCGTCGTCGTCCAAAGACAGTTGGTTTCCGGAATATAACATTAGTATAAGTAAATAGAAATTCATGAAATTTATACACAAGGTTTATAACCTCAAATGGAAGGTTATGGTCCCAACAGTTTATGAATTAGGGGCCAAAAAGGGGGCCCAGAATAGCATTTTATTAGTTTCCAGACAATAACTTGTGTTAATTAAGTGTATGCATCTCTCTGATATTATATGATATTTATAGGGGGGAGGGGTGTCAGAAACCTATTATGTGTAAAATATTTAATTATAATCCAAATTCAGACCTGTATCAAGTGCTAATATTGTGTCCATTTTTGCCCAACTATTCAGGGTTGGACCTTTGCAGTTGTATCCAGCTGCGCTTAGCAAAGCAAATTATTTTCAATTGGTGAATTTTTATGTTGTACTATCATAACTATGATTACAGTCATGACAGTAGTCTTTTTTGTATTAAATATTAATAAAACTTCAGAATTTTAAACTTTTGCCTCAAATCAGTGCAACACTAGTGATAGTAACTGTACATTTAAGTCTTGCTTAAACTGAAAGTTAAGGTACATGTACATGTAGATTACTACTTTTCTGGTGACAGCACTACTTGAAGGTAGAATTTATATGCCTGATGCGTTACCTTACATGTATATATTCACTTGATACATGAACATCCAACATGGCCTATGCAAAAACAACTTGCACTTACATACATGTATGTAATCCATGTGATATTAATATGAAATTCACATCACAATCATGTGAAAAAATAGACCTGAAAATAACACAACTTTTACACGTTAAAATAACATGGAAAAATCAACATGTGAAATTAACACAATATTTACACGTTAAAATCACGTTAAAAAATTTACATGTGAAATTAACACAATACTTACACGTTAAAATCACGTTAACATTTTTACACGTGATAATGATGTTATATTTAAACGTGAAAAACACGTGAGCAGATTAAAACGTGATTATCACGTGAAAATATCATGTTTGTAAATACACGTGATATAAACGTTTAACCGGTGTGATACACACCTGGGAAAAACGTTGTTCTCACGTGATGAGCACAAACGTGAAACACACGTTGGAAAAAATTGCCTGTGTATGTTTACCTGTTTTTTGTTAATATGTCTTTTTGATCGAGTTTAGCCATTTCAATTGATATTTTATAGTGTGTCTTTTTATGTTGTAATGTTATACTACTGTTTCATGTTAGAGTGAAGGTTTGCGCCTTTTAAAATGTTTAAATCCGCTTCATTTGTATGCACCTGTCTTAAGTCAGGAGCCTGTTGTTCAGTGGTTGTCGTTTGTTGATGTGGTTCATAAGTGTTTCTCGTTTTTTACAAAGATTAGACTGTTGGTTTTCCTACTTGAATTGTTTTACACTAGTCGTGTTGGGGCCCTTTATAGCTTGCTGTTCGGTGTGAGCCAAGGCTCCGTGTTAAAGGCAGTACTTTGACCTATAATTGTTTACTTTTTACACATTTTGACATGGATGGAGAGTTGTCTCATTGGCACTCATGCCACATCTTCTTATTTATATTGACTTGGAGGTTTCAATGAACCGTGCTATCATTGGCCGGTTCAACAAAATACTTCAAAATTGGTATTTGCTGCTCCCCCGTTTAGCACGTGGCATTATCGAGAGCAAGTACTCGTCGGTTCGAAGTCATTGTAATATATCTGGCAAGTTAAACATGTCTTCCTATGGACTAGAAAGTTAAAAATCCGGCTCAACGTGTCAAAGGATAAAGAAGGGTTCACATTCTTACTGGTTTCTGACCTTCCGCAATATTTGAGGAATTTTTCTTCAATTGAACGTTATATCCATTGTCAATGAAATTTATGAATAAAATTGTTTTTTTTTTCTACGGACAGTAAATTCAAATCGAAACAACTCTACTGAAATTTAGAAAAGTGATTCGAACGTTATCCATTCATTAAGTGTCATTTCAGTTAATGTTAAAGCAATGATGAATCAACGGTTTTGAGGAGAAATGATTTTTGAAATGTATCAAAATAAACAAACATATATATTGTTGTTTCTCAACTATATAATAAAATGCTCACCATTATCGAATTACATGAATACGATTAATAGTATTTCTTCTCGAAAGACATTGCTTGTTTGATTAATACCGAACTGTTGCGCACCTGTCATCTCAACTTATCCACATAGATGTTCATAAAACTACTCAGGTAAGAAAAAATAAATACTCGTATCTGAAAGTATCAAGTACTATATTTTTTCTCGAGATGAGCAATTGATATTTTTCTCATATAGTTTGTTTACAGAAATCTGCAAAAAGCAAGAAGAAATGATTGGATTATATAAACCCTTTTCCAAGCATATGTGTTCTATCTTACATTTGCATATTAAAACATACAAGAACTGAAGGGAAACACAGCATTGATTTGTTAGATCAGTCAGGAATGGTGTCTTACTTATATAATGAGATATTGTAATTACATTATAAACATACAAAGTAGATAAACAGAAAAGTCAGACATGAAGACAGACAAAATTGTTTTTTCTAAAAAAGATTAAATAATAATATGACGTTACAATTTTGATGTGAAGAAATGGCTAAAATTATTAGTTCTGACAGGAATCCATTATATAAAACTACAAAATAGAAATAAATGAAAGAAAAATAGTAGAATTAAACTCTTTGTATCTTTGAAAATGATAGGATGGTGAATATAAAATTTTATCGCCTAAAATGATTTCCTGATTTCCGATTGGTTATCATTCAATGGTTTTAACCCTTATTACTTCTTCATTTTGTAAGTAATGAATTTTTTACTTAGGAGCTTGTTCAATGAATGTGACCGAAATAGTTCAAACGAGTATGCAAAAAGTAAAATATTAAAAATACCGAACTCCAAGGAATATTCTAAACGGAAAGTCCTTTATGAAATGGCAAAATCCAAAGCGCAAACACATCATACGAATGGAAAACAACTGTCATATTCCTGACTTGATACAGGCATTTCCTTATGTAGAAAATGGTGGATTAACCCTGGTTGTACAGCTAGCTAAACCTCTTATTTGTATGACAGTCGCATACAATTCCTTTATATTGACAACAATGTGTGAACAAAACAAACAGACATAATAGGTAAAAATGTCAAAAATTGGGTTACAGCATTCAACATTGCAAAGCAGTATCATTTTAAAAAAAAAGTAAACAACTAACCACTTAAACTGCTGTAGCACAGATAAACCATGAATAAGATCATTATACAAAAGTGGAGACAAAACCAAAGGGTAAAACAAACAACCGAAGACAAATAAGAGAAGTCAGTTTAGAATGGTTTCTATAATATAAGAAGCAACAGTAAAACCAAATAATGCGAAAATATGAACAGACAAATATCAATTCACAAAACACTACAGAGTAAACCTAGGATTGAGCAACAAGAACCAAACAAAACCCATTGGTGATCTGAGGCAGTTGTAAAACAATTATGTCCTTTCCAGAATGAATACTTCATTTACCTGATTAGAATGGTTTCTATAATATTAGAAGTCACACTTACAAAATACAAAACCAATATATGGTTCTGTTTTATTTTCAAAAGATACTATACTAGATACAAGAACAGTAGCACAACAGAACTATCTACTTTGATGACGAATGAGGAAATAACCATATTTCAATTTAAAATTTTGCAGGAGGGATAGTGATATAACAGGCGTAGATCAAAATCTGAAGGTCAAATATAAACAAAGAAAGAACAAAAAAAAAAAAACAATGTAAAACTAAATTCAAAAGACTTAGACCAGAATTAAAACACATATGAGAAAATGAAAACAAAACAGAAAGTGATTTTAAAGCAGAAAGAGAATTGAAAGAATAAGAGCCACGTTTCATTATGAAATAACCTTCATCAGTGTATGACCATGTTAAAGTATAAACAAAGTTAAGGATTCCTAAAAGATCTGAAAACTGTTGAAAAGAAAAATGATCAAAGAGTCCCTTAGTTCTAAACTTATCATATAGAAAAGGTGAGTTTCATTAATCAATGAATATAGTTTTACTGGAGTTGGTCAAAACTGCTATCGAATATATTGCATTATTGATATAAGATTTAAATCAGAAATGTCTTAAACTACCATAGTTTAATAAGGACTAATCAGGTTAATAAAGTATTTATTCTGGAAAGGACACATCTTTTATATAAGGTGTGATTTATTTCTTCAAAATCATTCTATTCCTCAGTTGTACTTATTTAAGTGTTGCACTCCTGACAGGGCACAACGTTTTTCAAAACACAATTTTTTCAGACATTTCCCATAAATCTGAAAGGTATATACACTTAATCTAGAAATCATGGACTATTTTGATGATGTATAACTGTTTTGATATGATATATATTGAGTATCAGGAGTGCAACAAAATAGGAGAAATAAAGTACCTTATATAGGTAATAATTTAAAAAAATAATAGTAGCAATAAATCTGTGGAATTGAAAACTTCAGATTGGTCTTGATTTAAATTTTTTATTTGTTTATGTCATTAAAGTTTAATTTTTCAGACATTTATTACTGGTACATTAAGTCTACATCGTAGACATCAAAAGCTTTTTATCACAAATATACACAATTTCCTGCGAGGATTTATTGAATTTGTAATCTATTCAGAAGGCACATTATGTTGGATTATTTCAATTTGTGAACATTGTTTTACTATCTAATTTATATTGTGCATGGTCTTATTTTATGCAATTGTCTAAATTACATTCAAAAACTAAACTGTTGGTCATAAGTTACTAGATATGAAAATCAAATTGGGTGGCATGGGCTTATACATATATTAGTGCATTTTTCTTTGGTCTTTTGTCAGCCACCTCTTTTCTAGGAGGAGTTAAATTGGATACATTTAGATTACATTCCTCGTCGTTTTCCAAAAAAATGACATTTGATTAGAATCTGCATTTTTATAAATGATTGGTCTCCAAATAACCGAAAAAGGTGGTGACTGATAATTATGGTTATGTATTTAGGGGATTTTTTTATGGTAGCTTTCTGATATAGGTATCATAATACTTTATCCTCGTATGTTAAACAGTTAAATTGAGATATAAAAGTCTTACAGTATCAATTGAAAGTATTTAAAGCCAGACATGGAAATATAATATTAATTAATACTAATATTTTTAACTTATAGACTTACATTTGCATAGCATTATTCCTAAATTTTCAAACCTAGAGTAATTCACGAACCTGACATATTGTATATACCCTAAATATTGTTTATATCTTATGTAGATATGTTTTTGCTGCATAGTTCCTGTATCATTGGCGTGAACCCCAATTTTCTGTTACTAACATTCATGTTTGTTTTACATATCATGATATAACATAGTACAGTATACATGACTGTATACATGTCTTAGTCGGTTAATAAGCACATATATGTAGTAATTGCTAAACCTAGGAAGCTTTATTTCCGTCCTTTTACTATCACTTATAATTCATTCATAACGAATATTGAGATAGATGTCTATGTAATATCTAGATAAGCCATATTCACCGGATATCAAAACAAAGCACTTGAGTGGTGATATTAATAGACAGAAGACATTTTCATATTTTTCTTTCTCGTTGCTAGTGCATTCGTTTATATATATTTTGTGACCGAAATAATTTGAGTTTTAAAACGACTATAAATAGTTGTATATAAACACATGCATAACCCCATATTGATAGGATCAGCCTTATATCAATATTTGTGCTTTCTTTCATTAGCAGATACGCTAGCTGTACATAGAAATCAATATCAGTTGTATAAATGAAAAATATATGGAGGGTTGTACTTATTTATACAGTAACTATTCCCCGGCGAATTTTCAACATTATGGAATGGCAATACTTATAAATAGATATACATGTATATAGTTTGTCGTATACTACAGATACCAAAGGGATATTCAAACTCATACGATGAAAACAAACTGACAATGCCATGGCAAAAAAAAAGAAAAACGACGAAGACAAACAACAGTAAAAACTGAGTTACTAAAAAGAGCAATACAAAACAATTCAACCAAGTCATTATTCATATTTAGTCTTACATTAGCACTACAACCACAACAAGTTATTTTACATGAAAATATTTACATTAATGAGTCCTAAAATAAAGTTTTATTTTCCGGTGTGAAAACGCGTGTTATATATTGTGGTTGTATAACTGCACACTCGAAAAAACTATAATAACGTGTTCATGGCTTTCCTTGAAAATCTATTAAATTATTTTGAATACATCGAATAAGGGGTGCACAATGTCTTTTTTCAGTACATTTTTTTTCAGAATTAATGGGAATATATCATAGGTTTCAGAAGAAAGCAGGAGTATGACAAAAAGGAAATGATGAAATAATCAAAAGAAGAAAGTATAATAAAACAATTGTTTGATATTTAAGAACAATTTCATTAACGTCAATATAAAATTACCAATATTATTTACATTTAAAATGTATTTGATTTTGAATATTTCGATACTTTTAAAATATATTTTGGATCATAATCATAGATACAAATTCAGCATTTTATTACATTAAAATGATGTAAGTAGTGAAACAATATTACTGGTGTATTTGCGTGAAAAAAAAAAAAAATAATGCGAAGAGCTGTATATTTTTGAAGATTTTTATATATCTGTTTGTATTTCTTATTTAAATACTTTATACATCTTACGCTTATTTAGGAAATAGATGCATCTATTTTATATTATCAAAATCTATACACAGTTATTCCAATTTCAATAATGTACACAAAATTTGATTTATATTTTAATAATGCACACATTTTCGTATTTGCATTTCATATATGTATTATAATATTATATATATACAACTATTGTACCACATATGACTTAGTTATCTTATAAACCGTGTAAGGATAATCTTTTATTTGTTTATTTCACAAATAATAATATGCGACATCTTAAAGTGAAAGATACACCAGAGACAGGGTTGTTGAGTATCACACATGGGAATCAGTGACACCACTTTTATATAATGACAAAGAACTATGTCTTTAAACTAATTTTCAGTCTTTCAATTAACATTATCATTACTGGAGTATTACTATTATTTTCACATAATTTAAAAACAAATATTATACTAAAGAAAATTGGGGCTCGTTTTTTTGTAAACCGTACATTTACACTACATGAATTGTTTTACCTAACATATGTTGGCTAATATTCATTTACAGATACTACAATTTACGCTAAATCATTGAATAACTTTTGCGGAATATATAAAAGCTACAATTCCCCAAAAACAACAAATTGCAATCAGTTTATAAGGCAACATCATAAAGATAGATAATTTTGTATTAAAAAAGTGAAAATTAAGCTAATGCCTCTGCTTTAGCTGCGGAACCGTAGCTTTTAGGTCATCATGATAGTTGTTTTGACAATTTGTGGACCATACAGCTACGGATTTTTCCTATTTCAAAATGTTCGGAATCGCAACCCAGGACAGGTCGCACTTATTTCCCAAATTTTTATTATTTTTCGCCCGTGCATAGTTTGTCAATGTATACAGTTCGTTTCGTTAGCTATTTTTCTATGATATGACGTACCTATTAATGTTTGAATATTCATTTCCTTGACACTATTATCTAATTATTCTCTTTTGTAAACGTCTCCACCTATTTTGTTCAGCCATTTTGAATCTCATCATGACGTCGTAAAAAGGAAGAACAGATAACTCGAATAGGAAAACACGTGTTGATTTGTTTACGTCGTCTTTTATTTCATTTGAATGACAATTTGAATGAAAGAACGTTTTATTAATCATTAATACAAAAGGAAATAATAATCTGTCCTAGTAGTTTAACATTTTCGTGATAACCAGTGTTTTAAAGCCTTAAAAACACACAAACCCGCTTAGTAATAAGTAAACAAACCAATACGTGTTTTCCTATTCTGTAGGTTTTTTTTCACCTCCAACATAGGAGATCGTGGATATTGGAGTTATCTTTTCTTGATTTATTGACGTCACGACGAGATTTAAAATGGCTGAACAAAATAGGCGGAGACGTATACAACATAAAAAGTAAATGAATATTCAAACATAAATAGGTACGTCATATTATAGAGAAATATCTAACGAAACGAACTGTATATATTGACAAGCTATGCACAGGCGATGAATAATAAAAAATTGGGAAATGAGTGCGACCTGAACCTGGGTCGCAATTCCGAACATTTTGAAATAGGAAAACTTCGTAGCTCTATGGTCCGCAAATTGTCAAAAAATATCATAAAGAACTAAGAGCTACGGTTCCGCAGCTACCTCTACCAATACATCTGGTTATATATTATTGGGATTAATTAGGTTTTCCAAAACAGTAAGTTATTTTTTTACAAGCAATTTCGCTCGGGAAAAGGGATGTTTAAATAGAGATTTGTTTGTTTAAGGTAGTTACTAAACTGATGTAAAGTTATATAAAATCAATAATCCATGTGTCCTAATTATAGACATCTCAACAAACGGTTATTAGATCGAAGTTGTTGTAGTATTAATTAATTAAAATGGCATGTCTGAGATAAATCCTATACAACGCCGCTTGATATCGAATAAAAGATAAAATATATAATGTTTGAATTTTCTTCAAGAATATACGATTAAACTAGCGTAGATTTTAATTATTTCATTGTCAGACGGTTCCACTCGAGAAAACATGTAGCAGTTGTAAAACAACTTACTAAAATAAAGTGGATTTTATATTAAGAAACGTGCTGTGAACAACATTTAGACAGTATTTATAGCAATTTCAATTGTAAAGACAAATTAAACTAGCTGGCGTCAATTTTGTATAATAAGATCAATGTAATCTTTGGTATATTATAATTTAATATTAATAAGTTTCATGCATGAGCATATTATTATTGTTAACATATATTTTACTATAAAAATCTTTATCACTTAAATCAGAATTTATTACTCCAAATTGAGTTCTACACAAAATTTAATAGATTGAAAATTAAAAGGTAATTATTTTATTGACCCAGTAATACATATATAATTTCCTGTAAAGACTGTTGTATAAAGAGTTTTAATTTTTAGTAAAGTAGTTAATGTATGATGATGAAAACTAATATAAAATATAAAACAGTCATTTTCAATTAATCAGCGCATTTAGTAAGCGATAATTCACTTGTATTTGATTAATTTTTAATTATTCGAATTATTTTTAAATAGGAAGATGATTTTACCAATGATATTTTTATGTTGAGGAGGAAATAAGTATTCAATATATAGTACCATATCGATATGAAAATCTCTTCAGTATTTTGTATACTACATACATGTAGTAATGGGGATCATTTTGTTCAATGACGGAGTTGTATGGAAATAAATAAAGATACAACATATTTGATTACCCTAATACATTTCTGCAGCTCTAAACTGAAAAAAGAAGCTGAAAATCACAAGAGATCATTATTAACTAATAAATCAATGTTAAACTTGCAATACCATGGCAATATGTCCATTAGAAGTAATAAAATTCGAAAATATCAAGACAGTTATCATAAACAGCGAATACAATGAAAGTCAAGAACTTTAGACAAGAAGATTTTGGAATTATTTCGCAATATCTTATTCGAATAAACATGTTCTCACCTCATTTGATACAAATTTTGAATGAAACTTCCTGATAAAATTTCGTGTGTTATGATATTTATAATACTTCAATCATTTTTAATTATGATTCATCAAATTATTTATCCAGCGGAAATACAGCTGTTATAATTTTTATCCATCTGCTTAAAATGTTAAACATTGTAGACAAATTCACACTCACATGTATTATGTATAATGGTGTATGTCATAATAAATACTTGTCCTTTAAAATATAATACACTTAATATTAAAAAATTATGATAAACAATACAAGCTTAACATCTAGATACTACAACGAAAGAATGTCGAAAATTTCAAAAAAGTTATCATAAACAGTAAATAGAATAAGACAATTTTGCAAAAGGCGAATGGAAGCTATGATGACTTAAAATATTGCTGATTTAAGCAAATATCAGTTGCAGTAATTTAGTTGATGATATTAGCCATTTCACTCCGATTATAATAAATCATGTTCGTACATAAAATAAGATGCATTTGTCTGTTTATTATTATCTTCTTTAAATTATTCGTTTTCTATCCACCGACATTAAGATACACAGTCTGTAAGATGTTATTTCTTGGTAACCCGTGTTGTGATAGGATGTTCATCAAAACTGTCATTTCAAGTAATGTATGAATCATCAATATTATTTATAAACAGGCATTTGGATGTACTTACAAAATTGATAAAATGCACTCCTAAAACACATACATGTGTATATGTATGTATCTATACTATGATGTTATTCATACTAAAAAAATGTATGTTTTAAAAATATTTTACATTAAATTTATTTCATGAAGAATTCCAATTTACAATCTACATTTTATGTGCATCATGACTACATGCATATTGTTTAGATCCCGACTGATTGACTCTTGCCTCATACCGTTTTCAAATAAGCCTTAATTATAAATTATATGAACGTCCGCTAAAATGTTGTTGTCTGAAAACTATTCATTTAAAACTAAATATATGATCTACATTATTGGTTAACTATATATCCTCATCTCCTTCACTGACCTTTTTTATCTGACGACGATAGACATTGAAGAAAATGGCATCAATAAAACAATTTGATATTACATAAAGAATGGTTAAAATTATTTTATGACCGGTGTCATATTGGCACTCCTTGATTTACAAAATGTAAGCATGGTCAAGTCTTCATAAGTAAAACAAATCCTTACCGATTTAGATGATAATTTATCCACAACATATGCTCAACACTATGTATCTACAAGTATTTATAACAAGTTACGTAATGTCAAAACGACTAATTGAAATCACGTGATTCAGACCTGAAACCTGGCGTGATCAACTGAATCATTTCCGTCTAACTACAAATATCTTTAGATGTACATTGTACTGTATGTTTTATTAAACTATTTTCATTATTTCAAAATCATATGAGGTATATAATGCAGATTTAATTATTTTCTGTCATGTCTTTCGGCAAAAAATATGTCTACATATTATTAAGACGTTGTAATCGGATTGTTGTTAAAATTCTTGAATTTGTATTGCTGATTCAGAATTTGATTGTAAAATTGAATTTTCATTAGTGAAGTATTAGTAAAGCAATTGTTTTCCGTTGTCTATGCTTAATTTTCTAAATATATATGTATTCGAATCGAAGAAAAGATGCATTAAAAGGAGAATATAAACATTTATAAATAGAATCTTATTTTTATTGTCACACCTTCTATTCACTGATGGAAAGTGCGCCGTGAGTATAGTATGGAGAACTAAATCATAGTATTAAACCTAAAACATCCACCAATGATAATAATACTACTACAAATGATAATGATATTAATAATATTAAAAAAATAAAGAAACATTATGAAATGTAAACATTAAAGACACGAATACTTCCCTTTGGATGATTACATAAACTTTTGACAGATATTTGATAATATCAGATTATTACATGGTATTTTTCATATCAGGTGTATTATCAGCCCAATGTTCAATATTAGCCCAAGGGCCAAAGGCTCGACGGCTGATATTGACCGAGGGCTGATAATACATCTGATATGAAAAATGACATGTTATGATCTTTTTATGATATGCTTCAACAATGGGGAAAAATAACAGTTTAATATATTGATCCTTTTAAGTGGTTCTGAAGTAGAAGTTCAAAAAGTGAAAAGTTTACGGACGACGGACGCCAAATGTAATACATCCGACATGAAACATTTCTATCAAATGCCTCAACAGTGGAGAAAAACAACAGTATAATATATTTTTATATTCACGATAAAAAAAATCAACAAAACAAAATGAACACTGTTTGGAAGAGTCAACATTTGTAAAGTAACTTGCTAAATTATGCAGGAAACTTTCAAAAAATGTATTTATTGTATCATTTGTTTTGCATTTTACATAATATATTTTCCTGTTTCCTTATATTTGTTTTGTACCCTACTTTGTTATGTTTTTCACTGAAAACGTACCATTGAGATGTATTTTCCGGAATTTGCCGAGTAATGCCGGAATGCCATGTAATAACGTTACGGAAAGGCATGCGATAATAGCCGGAAGCAGTTTATAAATTTTTCATATCAGCCCGCTAAGCACCATTTCGGAAAATATGGAATTCACGTAAATTTAATACTATTATCATACTGTAAAAATCATAAGTTATTTACTCTAGGTATATGATAACTCCAGTTACACACTTATTACACTTTAAGAACTTATCCAAGGTGGTCTATTAGCTATATTTATCATAGTTATTGTTTATTTTGATATTGTACCTACAAATAAACTACAGATCTTCAAGTTTCACTTCGATTACGTTCTATCCAATTTCCGATCATTAACATAGCCATTTAACCCACGTATCATAACGTTTATCAAATTCACTTAAACTATTAATTAAAAAAGATATTATATTTGCTGTGATGATATAACTGTTTTTTTTTTTTTTTTTTTTTTTTTTTTTTGTAGAAAATGCCTGAAAATAAAGGTTCTCGAACGGGAGACATGTTTTGAATTTTGATAATTTGTTGCACCAACGAAAGATTGTAATACATAGGATAGCTAATGGTCGAATGTTTTTTACTATTTATTACCTTGACTTACATTTAAAAGGCTTGTTATTATGTAGTGTTTGATTTTCAATACCCTTCAACTTTATTTTGATTAGGTTGTCGAACTTATCTGATACGAATGCCACTGATGAGTCTCATATAGTAACAAATCTGTAGTACCAGGGAAATATAATCAAGCATTTAAACCATTAGTAGTCTCTATACAGATTCAAATAAAAAACCTTTCTCATCGGAAATTTTATGTCATTGCTTGTCTATGTTTTTTTTTTTTTTTTTTTTTTTTTTTTTTTGAATAAACAGGTTTGATATTAGGAACAATAATAGGAATTTAACAATTTCACGTTAATTATATTTCAAACTTGTCAAACACATGCCTTGAAAATGAACATAGCACATGAACAAACAAGTAATTAAAAGAAAATCATTAAGTGAAATGTGATCTGTAGAAAATATTTGACTTAGCTTGTGGTTAAAATCGTCACTTATCTATGAAGCGTAACAATGCAGACGGTGAAGACAGTCTGGTCTATTTGAAAACTTGTATATAAAATATGTACTAATATTACTAAAAATCTACTGAATTCTGAGACGAAATACTTTCAAAAACTGTCATATCTCTAAGTAACTAAAATATTGGCCGATAAATAGTAAAGGAAATGATCAAAGTGCTTATGGTGTAGTGCACGTATTTCTGTTTCTCAAAAACTTCATAACTTACTTTAAACGACCTTTTGAAAAGCACCGGTCCTAATAAAATAATCTCACAATTGGTATTCTTACAGTCATTCAAACACCATTTGCTTTCGTATAATAAGTTTTCAAAGGTATTTGATTGTCCTCATTATGATAACAAGAAACCTGCATATACCATATATATCACAACAGTTAGGTTATACAGCTAGCTGATTCGCACAATACCACTCTTTTGAGGAGATACTTAATATTCATATATTTTTTTGTTTCGTTAACATATTGGTACATTGATATCTTATAGAGACACACCTTGGGAAGTTTATCTGTATATATAATGTTGGATTGTGGTCAAATTAAATTATCAGGATGATCAATGTAAAGGAAGGGGTAGTAGTTTTAGTATAAGTTCAAACTCTAGAAGTTTGAAGGACATACATTTTGAAAAAAAGCCATACAACACTATATTTATTTCTTTCATAAACACTGCACAACCTAGAGTTAATCGTGTCGTATGAAAAGGACTGCTTTGTGACCATTTTTCAGCTAATGTTAAAGACTTTAAAATATTTATTGCATACTATGTGGACATCACAAAACTGTAGTGTTATATATAGTATAAACATGTTGTCCTTTCTAAACTAACAATTTAATACTGCAAAGTTGTAAACATGTCTTATTGCACTAGTGACAACAGGTGTTTGATACAAAAAAAAAAAAAAAAAAAAAAAAAAAAATCCATTGATGACAGATGTTCCTTGCTGAGGCATCATAAAAACGGATTGTTAAATGTATCCTGTCAAACCTTATAACAGTATCAATTATAGCACATGAAGATTATCTAACCTTTATCATGACCGATTATAAACAAACTGAAAGTTAAAAAACCCACATGTTCTAAACAAAGCATACCAAAGCTTGTCATTAACTTAAAATATTCAGATATTGATTCATAGCAAAACACAAAGACTAAAAATATTTCACAAAACTTTACAAAAATAAGGTGAATTCATGCATATGTGACATGTGCATAGGAAGGCTCAGCAATGCATGCAGTACTTGTTGGCATTGTAGTGTTGGTCAATGATGAAAAGCATTCGGTGGTATCACAAACGAGATAAGATTTATACAATTGGAACATGTATGTGGTAATTTTTACACATATGTTCCATAAATGTATACCAAATCATGATTTCGTTTAAATAAATAAATGTTTAAATGAAATGTTTAAATAGATATATACCAAATCATGATGTCGTTTAAATAAATAAATGTTTAAATAAAATGTTTAAATAAATATATACCAAATCATGATGTCGTTTTAATAATGAGCTGACATTCTAATGCACTTAATTATTTCAAAGTTTGTTCTACAAATTCTTTGTAATTAGCAAATTTCCTTATTAGAATCATGATAGGGAATGCACATTTCTTATCAACTAGGAAATATATTGTATATGACGGGGCTGCTGGAATGTTGTTAACTAACATTGAAAGGGCTGCAATTGGAAAAGTACAATAATTTATAGATATTTAGTCGTGACATATAGTTCTCAACCGATTAGTATAAAGATATAGGAATTCACCAAAGATTGTAAGTCAAGGTATGAAGAAGACTTAGCCTTACCATGTACATCTGTGATACCTTATCTAATGGTCAAGGATATTGATGTGATTCACATAATCACAAAATTTTTGATAATTTAATGGAAGGACATCATGTAGTGACAAGTTAAAAGCTAGTGTTCGGTTCTTTTTATTCTTTTTGAGTGTACATTGTAGAAATGTAGGACATAATTACGAATAGGCAGACAGACATAGATAGTTTCAATTATCTGTTCAGAGCGTCCACCAAAAGTAACAAATATATTGTCACTTGACTATATTTGCAACGCTAGAGTTCTTACTATCTCAAAATTCATACCTTTTAATTGAAAAAGAAACTCACTTTAACAAATAAACTCATAATAAATACTAGGATTGAAATTTTGTATTTAAGCCAGACGCGCGTTTCGTCTACAAAAGACTCATCAGTGACGCTCGAATAAAAAAGTTAAAAAGGCAAAATAAAGTACGAAGTTGAAGAGCATTGAAGACCAAAAATTCCTAAAAGTTTTACCGAATACAGCTAAGGTAATCTATTCCTGAGGTAGAAATATACTCTTTATACTTGAAGTCGGAATATCTGTGTCATTTCAACCATTACAATACATGTTAGTATGGAATATGCACCAGCTTTATAAGACACATTTTGAAATAAACTATTGTAGGTATACCACTTGAATTTTAATGAAGGAAATTGCCTACATTTATGATAACCGGACTTTTGAAAAAGGATAGTAAAGAAAAACATTTTACATTATACTTTTTCAAACGCAACTGGTAAAAAATCTGTATGAAAATCTTTAATTCGAAAAATGACACATAAAGGAAACAGAAGTTTACCGGTGTGGAAAAGTCATAAATCGATTGAGAGAAAAAAAAATCCGGGTTACAAACCAAAACCGAGGGAAACACATCAACAATAAGAGGAAAACAAAGGAACAACAGGAACACCGAAGTGCAACAAAAACAAACGCCAACACACATAGAAACGAACTATTTGATAACAACTGCCATATTCCTGAATTGGTACAGGACATTTTAAGAAAAAATGGTAGGTTGAACCTGGTTTCATGGCATGCCAAACCTCCCGTTTTATGACAATGTTGGAAAATATCGCTAAAACACTACGTGACAGAAATACAGCACTAAATTACGCAAGAACATTCATAACAGAGAAACGCACAAACAAATAATATAATAGTCGACACAACATGCAAACCACAGAACAACAACGCACATATTCCATCAACGAAAAACACCACAGGATATCAAAAACAGTGACGCGCTTACATAACTAACATGTAATCTCGAACATTATACAATTATTTTCACAATATTCGTCCAAACAATTTTCATGACAATGATGGTATGGAAAGGCAATTTTATAATTATTTGGACTACAAACGACAAGACAAAACAGATTATCCAACCGAAGCCATAACAGAAACATAAAAAAAGATCCATTAAAATTGGATGTACAAAACACCGAGACACGCCGCACAGCAATGCAAATTCATATCCAGTATAACAGTCATATTCGGGAATATGACAATGACGTTATTGAAAGGCAATTTTATAATTATTTGGACAACAAACGATACGACATAACACATTATTCAACCGAAACCATAACAAAATTATCAAAAATAAATACATGAATGTTGGATGTACAAGATACCGAGACACGTCGTATAGCAATGTAAATTCACTCTCGGTATAACAGTCATATTCGGGAATAGGTCACTTCGGTACTTAGCAGACAGACGACAAAGATGTTAAACCACAATCTAAGACGTGGTAAAAATGTCATTAGTTTAGACACAGACACATCGTATAGATCAACCTATTCGTGATGGTGTCCATAAAATTTACGGAGTGTCATTTTTAATCTTTCCTCCTCATAACTCTGTTGGAGCAATTTCTGCGTAAGGAGCTCACTCCTGTATATGAAGTCAGTAGAGTGTGAACATGCACGAGCATAACGTATCAATTGAGATATGTACACACCATACGACGGAGCAGGAGGCATGTTACTGCAGAGAAATGGGAAATTGATAATTGGGAAGTTGAAATTATCCCATTTGTCAAAGAATTTAGTGTGAAGTTGTCCATCTGTGTCAATATTGAGGAAAAGATCAAGGTATGAAGCAGTCCTTCTTGTATCAGTAGTATCCTTCATTTCAAGTTCACTGGGATATACGAGATGCAAGTACTGGTTGAAATATGGGTTATTCAGTGATAGGACAACATCAATATATCTGAAAGTAAAATTGAAGAATTTTGCAAGGTGCTTTTTCTTTTTGTCTTTAAGAAGGTTTTGAATGAATTCTGTTTCATACGAGTACAAAAAGAAGTCGGCCAGAAGGGGTGCACAATTAGTACCCATTGGAATACCGACTGTCTGTTGAAATATCAATCCCCAAAACTCAACAAATATATTGTTGATTAAAAAGTCCAGCATTTTGATAATATCATCTTCACTGTATTTTCTGATAGAATCAGTGTGCTTCTTCACGAAATAAGAATTATTATAGCCCAAAACAAGAAATTTACCATTTTTGTAGAAAAAGCTCTGTTTAATGAGATGGTGAAGTCGATTTTTTAATTCAACATGGGGAATAGAAGTGTAAAGGGTAGAAAAATCAAAGGTCTTAATGTTGCTGCAAAATTGCAGTGATTGTGATCTGAGATTCAGCAGTAGATCTTTAGAATTTTTGAGAATCCACATCTGATTGACACCACTGGTTGAATATATCTCATCACAATATTTTTAAAGGCCATCTTTTATTGTAGAAAGAATAGTAGTCAACACTTTAGAAAGATGTTTAGTCGAACATCTTGATGATCCAGCTATGTATCGTTCTTTATACGGAGTTTTATGATACATGTAGTTATAAGTTTTATATGGATTTGAATTATGATTTTTAACATTACGTGAACCACATTTATGCAAAATACATGTTTGTACATAAATCTTACCTCTTTGTATTAATAGGGATGGGAAGTTTTCATAATTGTGATATATTTTTCGTGAAAACATTAATTACATGTATTTACTTCTTCATTAACCTTATCTAATAATGATTAACATTTTGCATGTAGAAAATACATAAATCAATGCGTGTAATTCCTACAACTAGTTTAAGATAGGTCTTTTAAACTTGTGCATGGGTGTTGTCATATAGAACTATAATTTATCTTGTATTGTTCCGTATTATCATGTTTTCTTCCTGCTATCCAAGCCGTAGCAATTTCTGTATTTATCAATATCTATTTTCAGTAATGGAAAATGGTCGTGTTAATTGATGCATGAAACAGAAACAGGTGTCCATTTGTTAAATTATTACATTTAAATACAGACTAAATATGTATGCATATTTATAAATATTTAGATGCCCTCTTTAAAGTGAATCTGCTATGAAAAATAGTATTGAAATGATCTTCAGATTACATATGTTTATTTCAAATGACCATGAACCAATCAAAACGATTCCTTCATTATCAATCATGGCGGTAATTTAAATTCAAATACTAAGCGATCACACACAGCTTCTAAAGCAAGAAAAAGGTAAGAATAGCTATTTAAAAACCGATATTATTACCTGCTTATATCTAAAACATTTATACTGAAAGTAAATGCAAGTTTTAGCGAAATATATTGTAAAAATAATGGTGTTAGGTCTTGTAAACTAATTTTATTGATTTTTTTTTCTTTGCATTTAGTAATTTAGATACTTTTGTTTTTTTTTTTTTTTTTTAAATAGATAAGTTATTGTCATAAAAGTAAGTATATAGGTAAAGACATTTAAATTGATTTAAACTGCATGCTAAATTCTTGTATCTTTTGAAGAATTGTGCATTTGGATGGCATACAGTAAGACACCAATTACCATCCTGTTATCTGCATGTCATATGCTTATTGTCTGAACAATTAATCTAAATTTCAAAAATTGGCGCTATTACTTATCATCTTATAACTACCCCAACTTAGCAACTGAAATGTTCTTGGTTTTAATGACTATTTCTCTTACAAATTCAGTGTATTCAAACCAGATGCATGTGAATAATTTACATAACCATATCTGTAAAAAAGTAAAATTACAAAAATACTAAACTCCAAGGAAAATTCAAACCGGAAACTACTTTATCGAATGACAAAATCAAAAGCTCAAATACTCCAAACGAATGGAAAACAACTGTCATATTCCTAACTTGGTACAGGCATTTCTTTATGTAAAACAGTTGGATTAAATCTGGATTTATGGCTAGCTTTCCCCTAGTTTTGTTGGGGTTCTTGTTGCTCACTGTTTAGTTTTCTGTACTGTGATTTGTAAACTGTTGCTAATTTCATTTTCAGCCATGGTGTTGTCAGTTTATTTTCGACTTTTGAGTTTGAATGTCACTTTGGTATCTTTCACTTCTCTTTAAAAGAGGGACGAAAGATACCAGAGGGACAGTCAAACTCATAAATTGAAAATAAACTGACAACGCCATGGCTAAAAATAAAAAGACAAACAGACAAATAATAGTACAGGAGACAAAACATAGAAAACTAAAGACTAAGCAACACGAACCCTCCAAAAACTGGGGGAGATCTCAGGTGCTCCGGAAGGGTAAGCAGATCCTGCTCCACAATCTTTCACTTGTATGACAGTCGCATAGAATTGTATTAAATTGACAACAATGTGTGAGCAAAACAAACAGACATAATAGGTAAAAAAGTCAAAAATTGAACTAGAGTAGTCAACCATCTCTTATAATCTAAATCACTATAAAACGAACAACTATGTCAGCAAAAAAGAAAAAAACAAAATGGCATATAGACACTACACTGATTGTGGTGGGTTTCATTTGTTGTTCAGGATAGAGAAAAGGTGCTTCGTAAAAAAAATGACGGAGGTTGTTCTGTTATCTTTCATGAGCTTGATATGATGAAATTTTCATAGCCGTGTAATACTATTGTTTTTTAAAACAAAACTGTTTTGGTAAGTCCAAGGAAGCAATTCAATGAAATTTTATTTGAATGATCAAAGAGAAATAACTCAATGAATTAACAGAGGACAATATGAAATCTTGAAACCTTATGTTGTGGTAACCTTATAACACAGTCTGTATGTAAACAGAAAAACTAAGATAAAAACCAAATTTGAACGGTGTAATTTTGTTTTACCTACAACATGAAGACATGGTGTACAACTAATTATGGAAATACACCATTCAAAATAAATATTCATGTTTAATATTATATTCCAACGACACAGCCAGGATTTCAAATTATGAAGTTAAATCAAATGATATTCAACGTTTGAAAAACTTGTTATTGCCAGTATAGCACGGTAGCGTATTTTATTTATTGTCGTTTTTTATATTCCAAGGTCGGCATGTTAAATGTGATAAGTGATAAAGGAAGACATGTTATAAGAATAGTTACGCATGGAAATATTTTTTTATTTGATTTTCTCTCTTTATTATGAAAATAAAATTGTGGTTGCTTCTTTGTTTGTAGAAATGAAGTATGTGTCACCAGGACTTATAAATATAATTTTAATTAGATACATTTAAACTTTGACCTTGTGTATTGCATCATGTACACACATATCTATACCTTTGTGTATCACTGTCTGTTTGAATTTATAATTAGGTCATATTCAATACTAGACGAAACGCTCATCTGGCGTACAAAATTTTAATCCTGGTATCATGATAAGTTTATAAGATTGGGCAATTTCATTTTAGAAATAGTATCAGTACGGAAATATCTTTGTTGGTCTTTATGATGTTTACAATACAAATTCAAATTCGCGCCAATATTGAGGAAATGCCAATGACAGTACAATCGTAAATATAAGATCACATGTTCAATTAAAAAAATATATGCAATTAATTGTACCAATTCGGCCTTCTGTTATGCACACTCTGAGAACACAGTGTGAACAGTTTTGCATTCGATAACTCATTAGCAAACAGATCACCTGAGTATTATAGTGACTCGAGGGATAATAAAATTTAAACAGAATGAGTACATACACTTGTTGATGTTTCTGGTATACCTCAAAACTGTATGTATCAACTTACTCCTGTTTTTCTTTTTTTTTTTCATTTAGTTTTGTCATCCTAATTAACATGAACATTTCGAATGCAAATCAAAGATATGTTTTCTCATGTTAGAATAAACAAGTTCAAAAATAAAACATACTTTGAAAAACAAAAACGCAGAGAAGGGAGAACGCTAAGTAGGGAGAACGCCTCAAAAATAATTCATTCTGTATATTTTTTTTTTTTTTCAAGAATTGAACCATGGTTCTGACAGCATTGTTTCCCCTTAAAAATTCAATAATGGTTTTTTGTCATCATGTATCTACTTAATATGTGGTTGGGATAATATATTGGGTCTTGTTATTCTTCCATATTAAAAGGTTTTATGTTCTGGTCCTGATTTCATTTGTTGGGTTAAATGTCTACTTTTTGTCGACCATGCAAAGTCCGGCGAATATATATTTATCAACCGCTTTTCGATTCTTAGCTTATTAAGTTTCGAATTCAGTTTTTAGTTTTATCAAGTGAGCTGAGGATGAATCAAATGACTGGAGAGAAAGAAAGAAATACCATATTATGAATAATGCATCTTAAAAGAAATGTAAGTGTTTACGTCTTTACATCAAACAAGATCATTTCAATCGGATTTTAGATAACACTTTTATCCTTCTTCGTTGATAATAGTCATCTCGAATCCATCAGCCCTTTTGCTGCAAAATGTGCTGACACCCCGCAAGAATCCTCATTTTTGTATTGAGATATTGGTATTTAATGCTATAACAAATTATTGTTAAATGGTACTTACTTACCAGATTGAAACATTTGAAACTATGATGAAGTTCCCATATCATCTTTCCTTTTTAGGACCATGTGTTTTCATGTCATTTACAGGAAATATGCAATGCAAGTGGCGCCCTCATTTCATTTTATCAAGTGAATATGATACATTTTCATAAAGTGAATATGATGCATTTCGTAAGTTGCATTTGATTAATTCTTTGTTCTCAAATTGATCTTAAGAATATTTTTATTTGAATTTTGTAATTTTCTCGGTAAATCAACTACATTCATTTACTGCAGAGTACACATTTAAAAGCGCGCGAATTTCAGGGAAACACCTTACATCAAAATGGTAAATATACATTTATTTCTCGGGCATTTATATATACTGTCTCATCTTAGCCTCACCATCAAGTCGTCATATTTTAACTGTTGTAAACTGTTCTAACACATGGAACACCATGGGTGACTTGGGAATAGAAGTATGGTCACTTGTGGTCTTCTTCCGACCAGCAGTAAAGCTTTTACCACAGTTAGCCGTTCCTTTGGTTGTGTGGGATGTGTAAATATGCAGTCAAGTCCGGTTAGAACTGGGACTTTAAATTTAATGCCTCTTGTTCACTCCCTGCATGATAAGAACCATTGCAACAACTCTTCGAATGGCCCCTATGTAGCATGTTTCAAGTCGACATTTCTGTTCTCTATCATATACACTCATTTTCCTGTGCCAGCCAAAATTGCATCTCGAACAACCACTTTTACAGAACCTACCTTTTGTAAACTTGTTCTCGTTCTAAAAACGCATGAACACCTGCAAGTTGATGTTAACCAAACATCTACCAATCAATGAATCATTGTAATATATGGAATTCTTTTTTATTTCAAATCAGTATGTACTGGACCACAGAGAATGAGAACGAACACTTTATTTCACCGTCAGCACGATGTAAATGTTACTATGCCTGATTTATACTCGTGCTGTTGTAACTTATAAAAATATTTACATAAAAATTAATATATTTAGATTAAAACAATAAAACTCAACATCACCAGTTAGTGGAATGATTGTTTTCCAATTGCTGTAAACAATTGTATTCTGTTTGATTATGATAATGAGTTGTGAATATATATAGATAAGAAGATGTGGTATGAGTGCCAATGAGAAAACTATCCATCCAAGTCACAATTTGTAAGAAGTAAACAATTATAGGTCAAAGTACGGCCTTCAACACGGAGCCTTGGCTCACACCGAACAGCAAGCTATAAAGGGCCCCAAAAAGACTAGTGTTAAACAATTCAAACAGGAAAACCAACGGTCTGATCTATATACAAAACGAGAAACACTTATGAACCACACCAACAAACGACAACAGTGTTCTAGCCAGGATTTGAAAAGGGCAGGGTGCTAGTCAGAAAAAGGGCAGTTTTACGCGTAAATGTCATTGAAAAAAAGGGCAATTATTTAAGGCCCATAATTTATTAGCATACGTCATAAAATACATATCTACATAACATTACAAACAAAATACTCTATATAACTCAGGCACTATGGTAAAATCAAGTTTCAGTTAAAATGGAGTAATAAAATTCAATAATTTTGGCACAATCTTCTCTGTTTGACTTTAAAAAACTTTGTTACAACATTGTCTAAAATTGAACAGAACATGTCATTATGACAGTTTATTTTGATATGTAGCAAGTTCTCAAGTGTTGATTGCTTGAGCCTATTTCTATGATCACATTTGATCAGCTTTACTTGAGAAAACACTCTCTCAACCTCAGCTGTGCTCAGTGGCAAAACTGCTGCCACACTCATAAGTTTCAAAATGTTTGGATAAAGCTCAGTCAATCCTAGAGTTTCATTCATGAGCACAGTTATTCACTTCTGGATTGATCTGAGCTCAGCTGAAGTGTCCCCAATAAAGGAAATGAAAGATGTCCATTCATGGACAAGATTGTCACTGTATATTTTAAAGTGGTCAGCCAGATCCATCATCTCAGTAAGACCAAACGTGCAGGGAATTTCTTCAAACAAGGACAGGTCCATCAAAGCCAACTGGTTCATTACATCTGAATCTTCAAACCTGAAAACAGACATTTGTTTTATGACAATGTGATTGACCATTTATATTAAAATGTCTTATTGTTATTGGTGTATGTTTTTGTAAAATAAAATACAGCAATTACCTTGTTTGAATGTTGCAAATCAGAGCAGACAAGAATGGCTTTCTGACTGCTGTACTGAATGCTATGACAGGTGGTGCGTTTGTTTCAATCCCATATTCAGTGGCAATTGAGTGCATTTTTCTCATCCAGGGACCATCCCCGGTCTTCTTTTTCTCCAGAAATTGAAGTCTTATCTACAAAGCCCTTGACCATACCTAGATAAAACACAACCACATGATCAATGTATCATTTATGCAAAACATATGAAACTTAACTTGTTATAATTTAGTGTATATGTATCAATATATCATGCTTACCTAGATGAATATCTCTTCTTTGAAAAAACAAAGATAGTTGGTCCATTTGTAGAAGTACATCTGCTAAAAGCAGTAGAGTTTTCAATATAACTGGATCTTTCAGAGACTTCAGGATTCCATTTCCTACAGGATCGCCACTTATGGTGTGGCTCTCTAGGTCACAAATCAAAGCTCTGTGTAAAATAAGTAAAACATTTTTAATTTACTACAATATGTATTTCTTGTATTTAAAATTAAGTTATAATGTAAGTTTCATTGTTTTTTATTATGTTTTTATCTTGTTCGTGGATATCATTCCTTGTGCATTTTCCCCTCTTTATTACATGTATGTGTACAGAAAAAAAGACTCAGCCATCTGTGATGCTTTGCCATTTTCACTTTCAGCACTGGTTGTTCCATAGCCTTCTGTATATCTTCTAGGGACTTTGTCTTGACTAAACTATACTTGTAGTATTTGTGCATATTATCTAGAGTTTCATCAAGTTTGTTCATTGTTTTAACTGATTTATAAGAATCCCTACATGCCAGAGCCAGTCTATGGTCTTTGCAGTGATTTGTAATGAGACTTAGGTTTTCCTGTTTAAGTTTAGCCCGAACACCATTTTTTTCTACCTGATAGGACAGCAGCTCCATCAGATCCAACTACTGAACTACAGGCTACTGACTTGGGACAGGTGCATAAAAATATGTCTATATGAAAATATTGTATGTCCATATCAATGTATTTAGAAATGATACATTCCATTAACTAGGTAATTGTTGGGGGGGGGGCTTTGTTCCGTTTTTTATTCCAGGAAGTTTCTGATTGAAACTTTCGATATTTCCAGGCTGTTTAGTACAGTTTTATATACTTTAAAAATATTGCAAATTATGCAAGGTTGAGTAAGATGTTAGAGTGGTCTAGGGCTATTAAAAGCAGTAGAGGCCACTGTGCTCCTGACATTTTTCGAATTCCACAAGATACACTCTTTAGAATCTGTAGCATGACACCGTACGGATGTTGAGTAATCTGTGTCTTACAATATGATATTAGTTATAGTACTGCAACTAACCTCGAAAAAGACACTTAATCAACGAGTTTAATGTACCAGAATAACACGGCTGTTTATCGTTATGTGAAGTCACTTTAAAATTAAAATGATAAATTGTTTATTCAATGTTAGGCTCTGCTCGTAAATATTTTCGATGCACATATCAGCAAGAGTCATCGGAATGATGAAGACATAAATAATAAACCATTCTCAAATAAAATTTTAAACTTAAAGTTGGCAGGTTTTCAGCTGGAAATTTAACGCATTTTTGTTTGAAAACGAAAAAAAATTATTCCTATTTGGTTGGAAAGAATATCTTTTTGAGATACTGCATGCAAACGTTGATGGAGAAACTGCGAATAGTTTTGTTAAAAATCAAGAAATTAAAACATCACTTATACCTTTTTTAACTACGGAAATTACATGTTCGTCATTCACATTCATTATTTATAGTAATATCCATCAAGTTCACTTATTGGGACGTTTTGTTCAACAATAAATGTGTTAGTTGTGATGTGATTTTGACATAATCTGTGAATTATGAGGTATCTTCGAGTTTCTTAAGTGTGTTCTGGTCACATATTTTTGTTTTTTTTTTTTCATGTAAATAAGTTTTTTTTTATTTTTGTTGCTTGAATTTTGACTTTTTATAATAGTTAACCGAATCCTTTGGATAAGATTTTTTTCAGGATAATGATTAATTTTGATAGTTCTGTAAAGGTTACAACTCCTACTACTCCAAAAAGGAGAACGAATGAGGTTGAATTGAAAAAAAAGGCATTGTGTGTCAATGTTCGTCACAAAAGCAATTAATATGCATGCGAGAGATCAGGAAAAATATTATTGAAACATGGATGCTCGCAGACTTTAATGCAGACATGAGATTGAAACTAAATTTACTGCTCCCAAAAACCTTTCATGATAAAACATGACCAACTGTCTTACGACAAGATGCACAGCGTGTGAAACTTATTATAGACCATGCTCACCAGCGACTGACAAATCCTTTTGATGTAAAGTCTCATCTCATGTCACTGATCAACATCTCAACTGGAATGCACGCCCCTAAGGAAATTGGATCTTCAATGACAAAAGCATTTGATGATAGTATAGAAATTGTCAAATCGTTTGTCAATGGTGAGTTGGAAGAGGGTGACATCTGTTACTTATTTGGCCCAATACCTATAGATATATATACATTAAAATCAAAACCTTCGAAAACTTAATGAGAAATTTGAAAATTCTCATTTTAGAATTTATATTTCTATGGATGCCAAGTCATACCGGCATTCACGGAAACACAGTTGTAGATCAAGAAGCCAGTAATGCCCTGAAAGACCCAATATCTTAATGTGAAATACCATATACTGATTCTAAATCTAATGTAAGAGAATATATTTTAAATACATTGCAAGAAAATCAAGTCCAGGTCAGGAGACATACTAGATGTACATATTAATCCAGAATAAGTAACCCGTCGTGTCCTACTTACTGCTGGGTGTGGTGACGACATTACAATAGAGAAGGTTCTATCACTCTCATATTGATATATTCCTAACTCTCTTTTCCACAAGGACAGCATCATTCTAAAGACATGTAAGGTTGATTTTTGTCATAAAATAGAAGCAGAAGCTGCATGTCGGCAAGGTTGGCAACGTTTGTTCAATCCGCTACCGTACTTATCAGGGACGAATTGGCCTTAGTTCAATTAAATTTAACACTTTTGGGAAATTGTCTCTACATTTCATTCAAAATCAGATATCATGCATTAGGAATGCTGCTACAGTTGTTGATATCTTTGACAGATACGACATCAAACTTCCTATTAAAATCAGTTAAACATGAAAACAACACGTTATAAATTTTTATGCGTCCGAAGCGCTTTTCTGGATTTACCTTCATCAAGAACGCCCAAAGAGATCAACGAACTAGTGTAAATTCTAGCCGAAATGCAATTCAGGTAATTAATGCCTGACGATTGTGAGCGTCATCATGTCCAGTCCCGTGGGTTGACTTCCAATGAGCATAAACTCTTTCCAGCAGGTAAATACCGAATGATACTGCTTGTCATGTTTGGTGACAGAGAGATTGGAAGGCAAAACAAGAAGGGTCGAATAGGAAAAAAGTCTCCAGATACAGATGTTTAATTCTTGTGTTCATTTCTTCGAATTTCCGTCAATGAAACACAGCCAGGAACTATGGTTTCTAAATACCTTAGCTGTATTTGGGAAAACCTCTGAGTTTCGGGTCTTCAATGCTCTTCGATTTCGCTCTTTATTTGTCTTTTTTAATTGATTTTATTCGAGCGTCACTGGTGAGTCTTTTGTAAACAAAACGCGCGTCTGACGTACACAATTTTAATCCGGGTATCTATGATGAGTTCATTTAAACAGGGACAAAAACAAGCAAAAAATATGGTCGAAGATTCCTCCCTGTAATGTCTTCAGATTACTTGCCAGATTTACTTTGAACCTGTAAAGCTGTCTTGCACCGACTTTTGTCCGTGTCAAGGCGGTGAAGCGTGCAAATACGATTACCGGGTTCGCAAACAATGACGAAGAGATTGATGTGTAGCTAAGATTCTTGTATATAATTTCCCAGTGTGAAGCGTGAAGCATTTATTACTGTTTACCCCTGTTTAATGGAGACCAGACAACTTATGTAAGGGTGTTGACCGATTGTCAAATTACAACATTAGCAAATTAACATTATAATCAATCACTTTGATAAAAAATAATGAGACTACAAATTTTTACCAGGATAATCCAAAAAAGAGAATGTTCATGGCATAAAACTAATTTTGTTTTACACTGAACCAACAAAGCAAGTTACACCTATGACTTTTTTTAAATCCACTTTCGCCTCGGTTGACAATTTATTTCTTTGGGTTATAACTGATCTTTCGACTTTCAAGTACATGATATTTGTGAATCTATTACAACATATTAATTTTCAAAATACACAACTTGTGTATGCAAAATGGAAAAAAGACTGTTTCAGTGTTTGAATTTTGTTTTTTTAAAGGAAGAAAAAATATATATCGGAAAACTGGTGTCTTACAATTTAGAAATTAATTCTATTATATGCTGTGGTAAAAAAATGATTAGCGATGTGAAATACAATGGATGTGAAAAGGTCAAGGCTACATCTACATTTTTTTGGTCATAAATAGAAAAAAAATCAGAAGATTCATCATTGATGCCATTTTATAATGGCAGCTGCTCATAAAAATAGCTAAACTTGCGTTTTGACATCCTTTGCAGTATATGCTTGTAATAAAATCGTTTTTGTAGCATTCTACAGAATATATCTCAGAAAATTCTTTCTTTTTCCCCATGTTCGAATTTGTAATATATTTGAGGTTTGACCTTTGAACTCAATTTCGCAAAAATGTGACCACTCTGGCTTTTTACGACCATTTTTTTCTTATTTTACATATTTTTCTCTTTCCATCGATATTCAATATAGGTGTGTGTTCTTCCGGTACATTAAAGTTTTAAAAATTAACTCTGGTTGCAGTCCTATTACAACAACACAAGTCATTTAGATCATTGATTCTAAAACTGAACGAAAGGAGATCTTTTCATACGATAATTGGAGAGTGACCTACACAATAACATGATTTGTTTATTATCTTTTATATACAATTAAACTTTAATCTGGTAAGGTAATTTTAGTTGATTTTTTTTTTTTTTTTTGTGTTTTTCAAAAAAAGTTCTATAAATTAGTATTTATATTATACAAATATTCATACTCTAAGAAAACAGAATTCATCGATTTACGAATGTTATTATTTTACCTAGACATATTTTACGCTTGTTTCGTGTGTAATCATAATTTCATTGTAATGTTTTGTGTGAATTTCACTAGAGCTTTATATCTTTCTATGCCTACATACGTATTTTTGTGATATTTTGTTTTGTTCTGGTTTTGCTGTCTTGTATGATGCTATAGATACTTAAACAGTATTAATTGTAATGAGATACTGGCAAAACTATTTAAACCTCATTTTGAAGAATATTTCCATCTTTTCTTAGAATATGATACCAACTGTTGACAAATAACGTGTTATAGATGTAGGCAACCATAGTTTACCTATGGTCAAAGTTCATAAATCAAATAGCAAACAAAAACACGAGAGAGTGGTATGAACTCTAAAAGGGGCGAGATCGTGTTCGTCGAATATTTAGGAGCAAAATGGAGCTGGATAAAGTCTACGAAAATTTCATTATTCTACTTTTATTGGTCACGACATATGGTGAGGATTGGTTAATTTTTTGATGCATAAGCGTTTGTGACCAATGTAGTTTGTTCAATGATATATTATTTAATGTAAAACCTCTTGCCAAAGCGTTTTTGTTAGTCTGTGTGAATACGAAAGAAACAAATACATTTCATTTAGCTCAATAACTTTTTTGTATATATTAGTTTGAGTTGTTTCTCTTTTGTTAGGCTGAACATTGCAATTTTATTTTTCAATTCAGTATTATAGTAAAATATCAAACAATATATGCTCTATTTGAAATTCTATGGTATTCCAAATAAAAGAAAGTAACATCGTTTTCAATTGCTCATTATTTGTATTAATAAAGACATCATGGACAAAACAGATTAAAAACGTTTGAAAACGTAAATAATGAAACTTATAAATTGTTATGCTCTTCAAATGTAAACGTTCACAAATTATAAGTGTACAAATCCAGATGCACATATAAACATATAATATAGAAATAAGAAGATGTGGTTTAATTGCCAATGAGACGACTCTCCACAAGAAACAAATGACACAGAAATTAACAACTAAATGTCACCGTTCGGCATTCAACAATGAGCAAAACCCATACCGCATAGTCAGCTATAAAAGGACTCGAAATGAAAAATGTAAAACAATTCAAACGAGAAAACTAACGGCCTAATTTATGTACAAAATAATGAACGAAAAACAAATACGATACACAGAAACAAAACCAATATAAGCCCGTACGATGACCTATAGTTGGTAAAATCTACGTCATTTGGGGTTTTTATTGGAGAGTTGTCTAATTAGAAATCATACCACATCTCTACAATTAATGTTAGTATTAGCTTGAACAATTAATCAAATTGTAAAAATATGTAATTTAAAATAACGACCAACAAAGAACAGTTCCGATAAAATCACAGAAAAATAAAGATTCAGGAAAAAGAACATCATGAGAATACGGACTAAACTCGGATGAAATAATGGCAATTTCTAATCCAATACCTCGTCGAAATCCGTTGATAAGTAATATCATGTAATACGCGATGACACAAAAGTGGATTGGTAAATAAATTGTTACTTAACACGAAAAAATGTTTTTAATCGATAAACAATTGAAATATTTTCTTTTACACTTTTATATTATCGAATGCAATAATTTAAAATGTAAGCACAGTTCTTCAGAATAGACAAAAAATATCACCAATCACGTTTTTATTAGCATGAATTACAACACTTAACTTGCGGTCAAACCATTATTTACCACTATAAAAGACTAGGTGTGAAATGACCAACTCTTTATTCTCATTTTTATTTACGTATATTTACTAAAGTAAAGGAAGAATTTATAAATTTTACTATTTCTTCCATATTAAGGGCTAGGTAATTGCTCTTATCTATCATACCCTCTCCTTGATATTTTATGATCGTATACATGTATGCAGCAAATATTGGCATTTGACTTTGAAGAATTGCTATATGTACCCGGTCTACAAATGACAAATTTTACGATTCCATGTATGTGTGGGTCTTTTCATTTGAAAGAGAAAATCAAATTATTCGTTAACAATCTATTTGTCCTTTTAACTGCATATATCGATAAATAAAATTGAAAGCACTACATTCTATCTTCCCTCACCAAATGATAATTTACATTTCTTTTGTCAGAATGGAAACTGTTTCAGCGAGAGGAGATTGATAAGAAAAAACAGAATTTCTATCAGAATTGGTAGAACAATACCAATTATATCCGATGGGGAGTTTTATTCTGTACATACGAACCACATTGGAGGGACATACCCATGGATTATACATAAGGAGATACACATAAAACTTGGGAATACAACTCCAATCCGAAAGGTAAATACAGAATACATACGATAGTCTTTGCATTTTATTTATCATTTGAAAAGACATAAAAGATTGCTAAAAGGTCTTCATTAGATATCATAGTTTTATTGAATTCGATTTCTGAAAACATATGATAAAAAAATACTTACACATGCAGCACTTGTCATAATATGTTATAATATTTTATGTTTTTACTACGATCATTCGTAGTGAATGTTAGAATCAGGAACATGACTCTTCCGTTTTGAATTTTCCTTAGTGTTCGGTATTTTTGTTATTTTACTAAACAGTACTCACTTCAAAAAGAAATACAGCTAATAGGCAGACAATGTAATAGATATCAATCATGTCCGATGATAACAAACACTGCAGTAAGAATTAAAGATCAATTGTTCGCGAACAATTGAAAGGTCTTTCCTTCCATTGATTTTAAGATGTACTCCCACACAATCGTCGTACAAACATACTGATGGTTTCCCTTGATTGGAGGAATTTAGTGGTATATCTATGATTAACGCTTAAATCACGTAACACTCCCCTACACCATTGGTCCCACTTTTGTTTACATTCACATGAAAGTTTTTGAACCCAAGATGGTAGTAAGAATGAAAACCTGTGAGGCTTCTGATTGGATGGTATGCTTATAATTATCAATTTAATGAAATATCAACCACTTATGTGCACTACTAATTACAATTTGGAATGATTCATTTGACAGTTTCTGTGAAATTTTAGTTTTTTTCTTTGGAACAGGCTGACCGAAAATTTTGCTGTGTCATTTAGTGTGGATTTGGAAGGGTCCATAACAACTACTATGTAAGGATATTTCCGCAGCATTAACAGAATGCTGCGTTTTTCTCTTACTGAAATAAACCCTTATTATGTTTACTCTCAAAATTTTGCTTTATTTTCTATGCAATTTATGTGTTTTTTGTTAATATTAGGATTCAAACAGGCAAGGTACTCTATGAATAATTCATTGTAGATAAATGTGCAATTGTAACCTACAACACGAATCAGAAGTGAAAATGAGGGTGTCTCTTTATTTCTTCCAATCAAATTGTGTAAAAAATGCAGTTTTATGTAAATATAATTTCTTGAGATTTTCACGGACAGGATATATAAGTTCCGACAAGGCTCTATTTAATTGAATTAATTTAACTCTTTGAATTTGCCTTAAATTCTTCACTGACCTTAGTAGGATTCAGCGGGTAAGGATTGAATATGTTTCAGGGCATTACATTTGCTTGCGTTATTGCAATGCATTTAAAAATTTTCAAATCTGCATGCTGGACAGACACCCAAATTTGCAGGCTTTCTCCATATTCACATAGGCACGCACATATCTTATAGTTACCCTAAACTATAAACTTTATTTACATAGCTGATTGAATGATTTATATAAAAAAATTTAAATGGTAACCCAATGAAACCTGGAAGATTTATTATATAATAACGTGTTTCTGACATCCAAGAGCGCCAGAGATATTAGGATCCTATATATAAATAGGATCAGAAACTCATTACCTTGGATGTGGCCTTGACCTTTGGTCTGATGACCTTTATCAAAGGGATTGATCTCTAATATCATTCTAAAAGACCCAATGAGTCTAGGACCTTTGGTTTTATAGTTATAACTAATAATGTCTGTTCGCACACCGCCAATGGGAGTCATGCCCCTTATGGAAAGTAATATATATTTAAATATACGCAGAAGGCATTGACAAGCTTTTCAACATGCATGAAACCCTAAAATAGGGTAAAAAAAATCTGAGATTCTAGGACTTGACATTGACCTTGGACCTTGTGACCTTTATTAAAGGCATTAATCTCTAATATCATTTCAAAAGACCCAATGGGTCTAGGACTTTTAGTTTTATAGTTATAGCTAATAATCTCTTTTAACAAACCGCCATTTGGATTTATGCCCCTTACAGAATGATAAAAACAATACAGATATAAAGTAACACAGTTACCCCTTAAAGACCCAAACATTTTTCACCATTTAAATCTCTTCTATCTATAATCATTAGAGAACAATAGGGAAAACAAAGAAATGTCAAAATCTAAAACATGACCTTGACCTTTGACCTTGACCCATATTTCCAATTTATTGTCAAATGATCTCAAATCTAAAGACCCTAGGTCTTTTCGGCTTATTGTTTATGAGATACCTCAGCATTACCCTTAAGTAAAATATAAAAGGGTCGATAACTCCTATAAGAAGTCAACGGATCACTTCGGTCAAAATGTATTATAGTTGCGACATGTGACAAGGAACATTTAAAAAAAAAACATTTTTCGCTAACTCTTATAGTGTATGAAGAGTAGCAATAACATTGTTTTGGGATTGAGGAGATAACTCTTATAAGGTCAATAGTACACTTTGGTGCCCTAAACACTAGAAAGATTTTAGTAAACCGATACTTGGTACCAAAGATAATTTCAATATGTCGTGTAAATTTTTGACTTTTGACTTTTATAATAATGATAAACAAACGAAATACATTCGGGTCTTTCCATTACGAAGGAAAGACCTTAATTAATAGAAAAGAATAGAGTTGTAGTTCTTCTCCTTTGACAAGATAAAATACAGCTTTATTTTAGAGGTGTAAGTGGAGGGAGTGAAGGAAAAAAAGGTGGAAAGGGAAACATTTTATGATATGAACGGTACATTAGAATTGTTAAAAACGCTAATTTATAATATAAATCAATTCCTCTAAAAAAAGCAATTGTAAACGGTCTTTCCCCTTTCAAAACATGATGTTTAAGTACCTGTCTTTGTAAGAATCATGCAGGTTCCTGTTGATGGGCGATTCATGACCCCTCTTCAAATGTCTTTATATTTTGTTTATGAAGAAGGTATGGTATGAAAATAAGTTTCATATATTAATTTTTTTCTTTTGAACCTTGGTTGCCATGGAAACCATCATTACAAAATTTTGCCAAAATACGTACAAAAGTAGCCTTTGAAAATTGAAAGATAAGGGATTTTAAAGAACCATTGAAATAAAGTTAATTAATACAAACAATAAGTATATTTACAGTATTGACAAACAAAACCCGAAACTATACAAAAACGTTAAAATTTTGAATTTACTACACAGTTTGTTTCCATAGCAACCATTTAAAAATGTGTTAAATTTCGAAAATGAAAAATTTCAAAAACTCCTAAATTTAAAATCTGTTTATCTCCCAAGACCAACAATACAATTACATGTCAGTGACAAATTTTGAAAGACAACATTCTATATATTCATAAAATAAAAAGAAAGTCGTGTGTTTTTTTTTTTTCTTTAAAAAAATTATTTTAGTCAAAAAATGTCAATTTTCACCAAAATTCAGATTACCAAACAGATGAATAATCAAACATTTTGAACTTAAAAAGCTAAAATATTCCATATGTATGTGCAATTCTGACACACATTTTTTAATTTTAAACTAGAATATATGATTAATGAAGATATACTTGTTCAAAACGAAAACTCATCACTCTGGGTATGGTGCACCCCCCTTTTTTTTTGGAAAAAAAAATCATTTTTTTCAAAATTATAAAATTTGTTGAAAAAAATGTGGAATTTTATTGTGTTTACTTGTGAACTAAGCATTTTAAGAATTGAAGCATAACATTACTTCTATAGTTATATATAAGATTTCTCAGAAGTTTGAAAAAAATGGTAATACGCATAACTCGTTGTCGTGCCTGGGATTGATGCTGTTAGTGAAAAAGAATAATATTGAACTCCAAAAACATTTAAGTCTGTGTATAAAAATAAGAGGATGTGTTGTAATTGCCAATGAGACAACTCTCCGCAAGAGACCAAAATGACGTAGAAATGAACAACCACAGGTCATCGTACAGCCTTCAACAATGAGCATAACATGATTGTCTGTAAAACAAATCTTAATGAACAATTGAAAAAAAAAATTGCCCTAGACTAAGATCTGCTAAACAAGAATGCACACCGTGAAATGTCTGGTTGGTTTTATTTATCAATGAATTACTTTTGAAACTCTGTTATATAAAGATTTTAATACAAGTATCATATTAACTTAACATTATCAATGTTCTAAGAAAATGAGGTCAGGGTAAGATGAACTATGTCAGACAGACGAAAGAGAGAGAACGGAAACGAAAAATTCAGCAATTTTTCCATTTTTAAAGGGGCATAACTCATTAACAGTACAAGTGACACCAATAAAATTCAAACTATTTCTGTATTTTATGGTAATAAGCATTGTGTATAAGTTTCAAAACATTTGGTTGTGGCTAACTTAAGTTAGAGAACGGAAACAAAAAAGTGAGCAATTTTTCCATTTGTAAAGGTGTATAACTCTAGAACGGACGTACTTACGAACAAGGGTACAACTTAATGCCCCCTTCGCTACGGTGGGGGCATACACATTCTACGTGTTATATCTGAGGAAATATATACCAACGATCTATCTTAAACTGTGCAAGACTTTGTCAATGTTTGTATGGTGTTTGATGGAAAAGGACAGCTTGTCTATCAGTTTTTTTTTTAAATAACCTAACTGAATTATTATTTGTATAAGGCAGAGTTATCGAATCTTTATAGTTCTCAAAACATATTCTCCTTGTGGGCCTTGAGAAAATTTGCTGGTCCTAACTAGTATATACTGTTTTGATTCTCAAAACCTTAGGACCACCATGTGCAAAGATCATTCATGGAATTTTGCTCAATTTTATCAATTGTTATATTTACACATTTGTATGGCCCTGCCGTGGCGGAGGGGGCATAAAGGTTTACCATTGTGCGTCCAAAAGTTGGTTTCTGTTCTCTAACTTTAGTTTGCCTCAACCAAATGTTATGAAACTTAATCACATTGCTTATTACCACAAAACACAGACCAAGTTTTGAATTTTGGTGGTGTCACTTTAACCGTTCTAGAGTTATGTCCTTTTACAAATAGAAGTATTGCTGCATTTTTCGTTTCCGTTCTCTAACTTTAGTTTGTCTTTACCGAATGTTATTTAAATTATACACAATGCTTAAAACCACCAAATACAGATCAAGTTTGAATTTTGGTGGTGTCACTTTTATTGTTCTAGAGCCATGCCTCTTTACAAAGGGAAAAAGTTGCTGAATTTTTCGTTTCTTTTTTCTTTCTTTATTTTGCCTCCACCAAATGAAACTTTTACACAATACTTATGACCACAAAACTTGCATAAGTACACATTTGGTTAGTGTCACTTTTACCGTTCTGTTATATCCGTTTATAACTTTTATGATATGCAAGCGGGAGCATCATCTGTGTCCAATCGACACATTCCGCATTTATTTCAAGCTCTTTTGCATAAGTTAGATTCATTATATATTAAAATAGAAAGAACGGTTCTGTAGTTTTTCTTCAATTTCAATTTTGAAACAGTTAAATCGACATAGTGACAAATAAGTGTTTGCATAAAGGTTTCGATACATGTCGAATTACATGGGAGATAAATAGTAACAGCCATTATGTGTACATAATCTGACTCTGCGCAATAGTATACTAGTCAACAAAAGAAACGATACAAGGCAATGTATTAAATTTTCCATATATGATGAAATTGGAACACTGTACCAGACTTAATAACTGTCCCATTGGTCTAATTTTTACAGAGTGTTATTTTCTTATCAAAACCACTGATTTAAGACAAAAGACCGATTTTTTGTTTTTTTATTTTTTTTGCCAAAAAAATAATAATCAATATTAGAACTTAAAATTTCAAACTTAAACATGGTCTGCTTAACATTTTGATTGCCATCCGTCCTTGTGTCCATCTGGCTGTCCGTGTGTCTGTCTGTCTGTCCGGTTCTTGCAGCGCTCTCACATGTACAAATCTTGTCAGATCTTTACGAAACTAATACTTTAGGTTACTATAAGCAACATCTCAAACAAGTTGTATGAGCTGCGTCGGGTAGAAATCGACCTTATGCACATTAATATCAATATATCTGTTAACCTATCTCGGGATGAAAAATCTCTACGGAAAGTCTGTTACTGTTTGAAAATTGAGTTGTTATAAGAACCCTACAAAACAGACTGACATTTATCTTTTATTTCGTATTTGAATGTTCCATAATTAATCAAAGTCGTATACATGTACACGTATATGTGTACTTGCATAAGGTCGATTTCTATCCAACGCAGCTCAATTATATTGGTGGCCAATCGACTTTTTAGGAGTTATTACCCTTAAAAATATTAAATTTATGGAAAGTGGCCTCGTTAGCGCTCTCGAGGGTACAAGTTGTTTATTTTTCATTTTCAGTATATTTCTGATAGAACGGACATAGTTTTTTAGTCACCGTTCCATCACTTGGCGTCCGTCGTCGTCCGTCCGGTGTTAACTATTTCAAACATCTCCTCTGAATCCACTGAACCAATTCCAGCCAAACTTAAGCTGAATGATTCTTTGGATATCTAGAATAAAGTTTGTGTTTTATTTTCTATTTTGTCAAAAAACATGGCCGCCATGGCTAAAAATAGAACATAGGGGTAAAATGCAGTTTTTGGCTTATATCTCAAACACTAAAGCATTTAGAGCAAATCTGATGTAGGTGAACATGTTCATTAGGTCAAGTTCTATCAGCCCTAAAATTTTCAGATGAATCTAACAACCCATTGTTGGGTTGCTGCCACTTAATTGGTATTTATAAGGAAATTTTGCAGTTTTTGGTTATTATCTTGAATATTATTAATGACAAAGATAAACTGTTTACAGCAAAAAGTTCAGCAAAGTAAGATCTTCAAATAAGTTTAATGACCAAAATTGTCAATTGACTCCTTAAGGAGTTATTGTCCTTTAAAGAATTTTTTTCACAATTTGGTCATCTAGTTTGCTTACTTTAAAAAAATCTTCTCCTGAAACTGCTGAATCAATTTCAGCCAAACTTGGGAGTATTTAGTATAAATTTCGTATTTTATTTCCTTGTAATTCAAGAAATATAGCCACTATGGCTAAAATGGAACATAGGGGTAAAATGCATTTCTTTGCTTTTGAAGAAAATATGACAGATACAAAAAAAAACATTTAAATGGAATTTTTAAGCCACTCATTGATATATATTGAAAAGTATAAATAATCATTGATGAAAGATTTAACCAAAAAATGACGGGAGATCGATTCAGGCTCTTGAGAGCCTCTTGTTTAGAGTTCAAATTTAAAGACAGTCTGAGACTAAGTTTTTTTGACATAGACTGAAATAAAACTTGGACAGAGGCTAATTTTCAAGACCATGAAATAGCATCTAAAAATTTCAATTTGCACAAAACAAGTGTATTTCATGTATTTAGGGACGCAGCAATCCTACATTCAGTCATCAGCCTTTCGACTGTTTTCTGTTGTTTGGTTGGATTGTTGTCTCTTTGACACATTCCCCATTTCTGAAAAAAATCTAATATCTAAAAATGGGGAAGGAGGTACTACATGTATCATTGTCCTAACCCTTTGAAGAAATTTCATGCTTCAATGCTCAAAATGTTCAGAATTTAATACTATCTTTCTTTTAATTTTTGATAAATTTTATAATTTTGAAAAAAAAATATTTTTCCAAAAAAAGGGGGGGGCACCATGCCCAGAGAGAAAAGTTTCATTCTCTACCAACATATCTCTATCAATAATATATTCTCATTTATAATTACTAAATTTGTGTCAGAAATGCACATATAAATGGAATGATTTAGCTTTTTAAGTTCAAAATGTTTGATTATTCATCTGTTTGGCAATCTGAATTTTGGTGAAAATTGACAATTTTTGACTAAAATTATTTTTTTAAAGAAAAAAAAACACACGACTTTCTTTTTATTTTATGAATATATAGAATGTTGTCTTTCAAAATTTGTCAATGAAATGTCATGGTATTGTTGGTCTTGGGAGATAAACAGATTTAAAATTTAGGAGTTTTTGAAACTTTTCATTTTCGAATTTTAACACATTTTTTAAATGGTTGCTTTGGAAACAAACTATTTGGTAAATTCAAAATTTTAACGTTTTTGAATAGTTTGGGTTTTTTTTTTTTATTAACAATGTAAAAACCGTAATTGTTTTTATTGATTAACTTAATTTCCATGGAACTTTAAATTCCCTTATTTTAAATTTTCAAAAGGGTCTTTTTTCACATATTCAGGCAAAATGTTGTTTTGATGGTTACCATGGCAACGGGCAATATACAGGGAAAATAAAGACAGAATTTTACTTATCTACCAAAGTTCTTATGATATAGGACCAAAACAATTACTTCTGTGACATGTCATGAATCACCCTCTGCATGATTTTTACAAAGACAGGTACTTAAGTGTTCTGTTTGTTTATTTGTGTGTTTGTTTGTTTGTACTTGCTAGAATGCTTTGTTTGTTTGTTTTTGTTTGTTTTTGTTTGTTTGTTTTTTTTATTTATTCAAAGAATATCTCAACTTTTACCATTCAATTGTTTACATTACAAGAAGAAAAAAAGCACGAGTAAAACCTACACAAGAGAGTGACCGCCCAGTGAGAGATATTTCTTTATTTGTTAGGATACAGTAAAAGAAAGAAACAGGTTTGATGACACTCCCCTAAATAAAAAGAGGGGCGGGACCCAAGTTCACATATTAATACAAAGGTCTGCATTCTTGATTTGGTTAAGTTTCTATATTTAGATTGGAAAGTTTGTATTCTATGTCAAGTACCGCGTGCGTCTCTCGCGCGGATTATGACGTCACGAGGCTTGTTCACGTAAGCGAAAATTTAACAAATTTCTTTCTGTTTAGGTGGATATGTTGAACATACAACATGCATACAGACGGAATAGAACATTACGTGTCTTGATGTTATTTAAGTATGTGCTAAGGAAATGTATTGTTACAAAAGGTAAGCATGTCCTATGTACTATGAAATATGTAATACACATAGTATTTACATAAACAATGATACATGTAATTCAAATATTATTAATTCAAAAGATTACATCTAGATAATATTGCCATGTATCGCACGGAAACACTGATTATTTGCGGTTACAAACATAAAAAAAAAAGATCTCTTTTGTATGAAAATAAGTGAGAGTTTGCTTTGTTAATTGTTAATTGTTAAATGAAAATCTTCAAGTTTTGTTTTCACAATAACTGTTTAGAAGTTATAACATTACATAAGTGATGTCTTATAATCTTTACAAAACATTAATGTAGTTAAATAGTGATACCATCATACTTTAAAAAACCAATAATATACTTTTTATGAGAATTATAGTTCAGTAAAACATAAAAACAAACGCCTCTTCCTTTAAACTGAGTTTTACTGTGCGTATTGCTATGTGTTTCTTTATTCTACATTGGCTAGAGGTATAGGGAGGGTTGAGATCTCACAAAACATGTTTAACCCCGCCATATTTATGCGCCTGTCCCAAGGCAGGAGCCTCTGGCCTTTGTTAGTCTTGTATTTTTTTTTTTTTTTTTATTTTAGTTCCTTTATATGTTTTGGAGTTTAGTGTGACGTCAATTTTCACTGAACAAGTACACATTTTCATTCAGGGGCAGCTGAGGACCACCTCCGGGTGCGGATTTTCTCGCTGCGTTGAAGACCCATTGGTGACCTTCGACTGTTATCTGCTCTTTGGTTGGGTTGTTATATCTTTGACATTTTCCCCATTTCCATTCTCAATTTTATCTTGGTATACTACGTTTAGTAATCTATAAGGGTTAGCGTTTATAAATTCAATTGTGTATGATGACATCTCACTGGATATGTTTTAACAACATATTTAAACAAGAGTAACACGAGGGGTGTCACTAATGGAGTAGGAACTATTGTTCTCTCTAAACACCCGAGAGTTGATCGCTGGGCCTTTTTTTATTTGTTGAGGTAAATGCTGTTTATCATTTAGTTTTTTTATGTAGCGGTTTGCAGACTTAAAACTTTTTTTTTAAAGCAGAGTGCCTGTTTATTTTATACTTGTTGTTTTTCTTTATGCAATGTTAAATGAAATGTTTACTTCATACTGAGATTCCTAATATCATTGTCATTTCCAAAACTGAAATTATGATAAAATTTCCAAAACTTAATACGTTGAGTGTTAGTTTATGTACTTCATCATGACACGTAAAAACATGTGAAAAGCACTTGTTGTTTTTGTATTTATTTTTATGTAAATGCTCTTGAAAAATCTTTACCCTTTTGTACAATATACATTTATTTTCCATGTAGTTGTGCAAAAAGAAGATATATTTAATGATTGGCGTTTTGTGATTAACACCACTTTAATCACTAAGAGTTAGTTTTGGCGTTCAGGTTTTATTGGAGAAGGGAACCAGAGCACCTGGAAAACTACCAACCTTTGGCAGGAAAACTTTAGTCAAAACTGATCAAAGCTTACTGTGCAAAGGCATGCTAATTTATGGCTGGATTAGGGGAGGATGTGGTCGTAAAATACTGAGCACTTATCGACACAGTGGTTATAACAATATCGACTGATACGGTTTTCTGTGCGCATAACATTTGTTTCTAGAATAATCTTTAACATGTACACTCGTGATAAAAAGTCGTGAAAGCCAAACATATAAAACATCATAAAATATGGCTTATTGAGGTCCAACGAACACTCATATGGCACTACATGTCTCTTTCGCAATTAGGAATGGAAATTGATACACATCAACGAAGTAGCAACATAATGAACAAAACAATGTGTTGTGAGTGATATATTTGTGATAGTCAAACTAGCAAAATATGGAAGCAACACGCAAACACATATGCCAGTCAAGGAGATTAACACAGACCGGACGTGGCAGGGTATTTATCCATCCCTCATCCCTAACAACAAAAGGACACTAATTACAGATCTAGAGTAGTCGCAGTTACTGACAGCTAGTTCAAAGCTTAAAAATCATGTATCTAAGACTAAAATATCAATCAGTACACATCCAA
>JAASAO010002222.1:0-17654 GCA_017311375.1 Mytilus coruscus
TAGAGGGTGTTTATGGCCACATTCAGTACTCTGGCTATATCATGTATATAATGACTGCAAGATCTTATTAGAGGAAGCCAGAGTGACTGGAGAGGACCACTGACCTTCTGCAGTAAAAAAGATAATCTTAGTTAATTATTAAGTTCAAATTCATGAGCACTCACAACCTAAGTGTGACAAGCTTGGGATAGCTGTAGATGGGCTTTGCTCATTGTTGAAAGCCGTAAGGTGACCTATAGCTGTTAATATCTGTGTCATTTAGTCTCTTGTGAAGAGTTGTCTCATTGGCGATCATACATCTTCTTTATTTATAATCCAGCTACGGAGGCCAAGGCTTAATTTTAAAGCCACATAATGGTGATTTCTTTTACTTTCACATACCTATGTACAGATATCCCTGTCCATTTTCTATAACTTTGCCAATATCGTCTTTCACTATGAATTCTGTATCAATCATTGGTTTTCCAAGTGGAACATCTTCTACTGCCTCCCTAAAAGAAAAGACTAAAATTTGAGTGTGAAAAATTTATCAGGTTTGTATGTACCGGTACTGATTTTTATAAGATTCAGAACAGTTTTCACAATTAAATATGTTAAATGTCAAGCTTTGATTTAATCTTAGTTTAGTAAATGATTTTTGTATGTATTTATTATGGCAGTTGTTTCAAAAATGGTGGTTGACAGATAATGTTTTACATGGGGAATCAACTTGGAATAGAGTATAATGAAATCCTTAAACACAACAAGAAGTTCTTCAAAAGTGATTTTTTTTACAAATAATAAGTTTTTACTGTAAATTGGATGCAGTGAATCAATTTGCAATATCAAGTTGTGACCAATATTTTTTCAACCTTGTTGCAGTCCTAAAATACCGTTTATTTTCAACTTATGACATGTATAAGTTTGAATGTCCCTCTGGTATCTTTCGCCTCTCTTTTAATGTTATGAATGTTAACTCTTTATTCATTCAATTCCATGCATGATATATTTATTAGTGAAGAAAAAGCTGTCATTTCAGACATACTTGATTTTGTGATGCTATTTTTCCTGCTTTACTTTTTTTGGTGACAAAAAATTTTGAAAAAGATAACCTTTTTCTTCTTTGACATACGAAGTCATCAAATTTTATACATATATACATGATATATGGAAAAGTAAATACTTAATTTTATGAACTTCATTTTGACTTGTCAAAGGATCCAAAAAATAGCATTTCACATCAATTTATATTCAATTTTTTGTTAAAAATTAGCTTTTGGTATAGATACTAGAAGTGAAAAATAAAATATAATTTGAAAATTATTATGAAGTTCACAGAAACTAGAAAATCTACTTACTTTCAATTTTGATGACTGAACAAACAAAATATTCATTTTCAGTTGTTCTAACACATTCTGTAAATACCCTATGCTACAGGCAGTAAAGTTCAGGAAGGCATTGCCACTCTTCAAAACCCTAAAGTGCAAGGGATTATCAACATTACAACATCATCGTATATATATATCTATATTCATTACACATATTCACATTCAGGCTGCCTATATAGCTAGCACCGAATGGTCTTGTGGTTAAGCATGCATGCCTTGAAAGTGGTAGGTTGTGAGTTCTTACCCTAGCTGGGACAAACTGAAGACATAAAACTTTGTATTATCTGCTTCTCTGCTATTCATCCAACATTTAGAAGTAAGAGCAAAGACTGGTCAGTTCAGAGACAGACTAATGTGTCTGGGTAGGTCGACATGTCTTCCTGCAACTATTTCCTTGTGAACTATCCTTTACAAAATCCTGTTTTGTTCAAAGTAGGGTATATATTCATATCATATTATCATGTTCTCATCCTGAATATGCATTTAATTTGCCAGTGGAAGTTAAACATCCACGGCTGGAACTTGAAGTTTAGTGTTTGTTGATGGTTCATGGCTGTCATATAAATAAATTGATTTGTTTAAAAAAAAATTGGTTTCCTCGTTTGAATGATTTTTTATCTTATATCAGAGTCTTTGATAGCTGACCTACAGTATGGGGTTCTCTCATTGTTGAAGGCCATATCTTTGCCTATAAGTGCTTAAATCCAATTCATTTGAGGGATAAACAGACTTGGTCATTGAAATATAGCTCCCACTGATATGGTAGGGGTATAAAAATAAAGATACCAGTATATTGTAAAGTAATTTCTGTTATATAGATTAATCTTGTTTGCATGGTTTATGGTAATCAGACATACCCTAAGAGAACAGCAGGAACAAACTAGTTTGGTTCTAAGCAGAGATCAATGACATCTGGTGATTCTGTATGGCCTGCAAAATTTTTAAAAACATATGTTAAAATAAAATAAAATAAATGATGCTGTGGAATCATTTAATTTCGTGGAGACCAATTTTTGTGGTAAGAGGAAAACTTGCATATTTAATTTCGTGGTTTTGGCAAACTCTGCATACATTCCTTGAGAAAATTTGTAATTCATTGAATATTCAAGGTCAAATAAAGTCAGTTCCTTTTTCAATGACTCAATCATGATTGGCTGAAATATAAATTTCACATTTTTAAATTTTTAAGCTATATATTTCAAACCTCCTTTTGGTTAAAAATTACTTAGCGTTCTAAAATAATGATACATTGCTAACCATCATGCATCATGGTACAAATAAAAATCTTGAGTGTGTCATACTTTATTTTTTTATGTAAACAATGCTAACACTTTTAACTGTAATTTAAAATTTCACCTGTGCTGTTATTTTTGTGACGCATTTACATTTAAATGGAATGTTAAAAAAAAATATGACAAGCAATTTTCAACTATCCTGCACCATGTTTATTTTTAGGTAATGAGTCGATTATGACTGAAGACTGTTTCAAAGAACTCCGAATTGAATAAACTGCTAAAGTGATCTGACCTTCCTAGATCACTTATCCATGGAGGACCGGTATCTCAGTGAGCTATACTCATTACCAGTTGTCAGGTTAACATGTTCCCCCCAACCCCCCACCCCGCCATTAAACAGAAAATCTAACAGCTTATTAACATTGCCAATGAAGTACAGTTTTGACGATCGTTCAAAGGAGACATGTTGAATCTCATTGACAAAGCTATCTCAGGTTTCATCACATCAACATTTTTGTTTTTATAGTTGCAAATAGAAAACTGGTATTGAACCTCCTTTCAAGAGGCTGTTTCTGTTTTGTCAAGCACTTATAAGATACCACCTCTGTTAGGAGACTCATTTTCCCAGCTAAGTTGTGACCTTAATAATCGGAAACTACTAAATCTATCTGATGCTTTCACAGTCGCTATCACACTCTTTAGTGTATAGACATTTGAAGTTACTGCATCCTCTCATATAAATGAATTTCTTCATTATGTAGTCGTTGAGGTAAGTGATATAGCCATCATGCCATTAGTCTCGAACATGGCCATGAATCAACCAATTATATCAAGCCATAATACTGATTCAAGTGCCTGTGTTGTGACCTAATGAACCCTCAAATGATCGATCCATTGGTCTGGTCAAAGAAGACAGACCCATGGTATAGCTAGCATGCCATTATATTTTAGTCTCGAAGCCATGAATTAACCAATCATATCAAGCCATAATACTGATTCAAGTGCCTGTGTTGTGACCTAATGAACCCTCAAATGATCGATCCATTGGTCTGGTCAAAGAAGACAGACCCATGGTATAGCTAGCATGCCATTAGTCTCAAGTACGGCCATGAATCAACCAATTATATCAAGCCATAATACTGATTCAAGTGCCTGTGTTGTGACCTAATGAACCCTCAAATGATCCATCCATTTGTCTAGTCGGAGAAGACAGACCCATGGCATAGCTATCATGCCATTATATTTTAGTCTCGAGCATGGCCATGAATTAACCAATCATATCAAGCCATAATACTGATTCAAGTGCCTGTGTTGTGACCTAATGAACCCTCAAATGATGGATCCATTGGTCCAGTCAAAGAAGACAGACCCATGGTATAACTATTATGCCATTAGTTTCAAGTACGGCCATGAATCAACCAATTATATCAAGCGATAATACCAATACAAGCGCACCAGTAAACATATTCACAGTCTACCTACAGTGGATCCATATGGTATAATTCTTGGGATACCAAATTTAGGGAATTTGAGGGTACTGGTAAACCACGATTTCAAATTTTCAACGAAGTACACATTTTTTATAGACTTATAATCAGACTTTGGCTAAACCACCAATTTCAAATATCCACAAAAGTACAAGTTTTCTTCAATCCACAAAAATGGTACCCCAGAAAAATATATGAATCTGCAGTGTTGCAATCATTTTGCCATAAAATCCCAGCACTGTAACATGTTTGATATGTGTCAAACTTTTACATGCGCTTGCTTTCTTCAACAAATTATCTTTAACATGACAGATGGTTAACCCACCCATTCTTCGATTCCCGATTAAGATTGAAAATTGTGATCTGGAAATACATTCTCAAGATCATCATGATGATCTAGAGTGCCACAACAATTAAGCGATTGTTTACATTATTGACTAACATTTATAATGTGAGCCATCTTGAAAGACCACCTTCATTGTAATATAGGAGTGTCTAATCAATGACAACAGCACATGACATCTGCCATACTGATTCAGAAGAAACCCAATTGTCCATTGGCCATTTCAGAAGAATCAAGTTCTGGCTAATGTTTACGTTTCTTTGTGCAAATGTCCCACATGACCTGTTTAATCATGACAGGAGTAGAAATAAGATACTTTATCCAGCTCAGCAGTCTACAACAAAATCATTTTAGCCTGCCATTAACTGTCATGTGTTCTATAACAATGCACAAACACAAGAACTATTTTGCATTTTTTCTAGGCCCAACAGTTTTCTAGGCCCAACAGGAATATGTCTGGGCCTTAAGACTGAAATAAGCCAGGCAATTGCTGCTTATCAAATTCCTACAAATGCATGAATATGCAAACTATATCCTTCAAAAGCATAAATATGCAAGCTTATAATCAGCAAATAGAAGCATGCTTATTTCTACCCCTAAATTTCCTGATTAACTGTCCTCTAACAAAAAAATGGTCTTTCAAGACAGACCTTTAAGAAGTTATCCATATATACCTTTATAGCTAGTACCAGTTATTGAATCCTTTAAAATATGCCTTCATTTATCTTTCAAACTGGAGCCGTCAAATGAAAGCATGTATTCCATATCCCTGTATGAAGTAGGTCAAATCTTTAATATCTTTGTAGCTTTCCAATTCCTTGAGTGAATCAGGCTAACCTTGACATATATCCTTTGTAAAACAAGGTCAACCTTTCCATTTCATTTGAGTATACCAGTCAATTCTTTTCAAGTTTGTTAAATGATTCCTTTCTGATTTCCTTTCGTCGAATTAAATCAAATTTCCAAGTCCTTGCATACAATAGTTTAACTTTGGCACATCAGTAGATAGAGTTAAACTATTTATATGGTGTTGATAATTATGAAACTTAGTATGTGGAAGTATCAAATCAAAGTGTCCTATTATCAATGAGGCATAAGTATTCCACACTTTAAACAAATATTGCAACCATCAAGATAATGTTAACAACTTTCACAGTTTAAATGATTTATCACCAAAGTTTGGCGATACACATATCACACTGTTTATTGTCAATCTTGATAATTGTTTTAGTTCATGACACAAAGATTGGAAGTGAGAAAACATATTGATTCAATCTTTACAATGGACATATAGGAAATATTGTAAATAAATGACATTAATAAATTAATTAAAATTCATCATATTGACTAAAATTGATATTAAAAGTAACCTCAATATCAAACAAAAAATTTTACTCAATAACTTGATAGTTAAAAAAATGCACTTCTTTAACAGAATACTTTTAAAACATCTAACATACATGTATCAAAAAACAGTTAAGGTGGTACAAAAAATCTTTGAATTAAATTAATTTGGCTCTTTTAAATTTCATAAAATTTTCACAAATTATCTACCTTGACCCTTTGACAAAAATATAAAAATGTCAAAAAACTTGAACCACACTTTATCAAAAAAAATTTCTTTTGGAATATAGAGAAGATTGAAAAACACCAATTTTGATCTTTGATAAGCTTAATATTTCCTGAACAATTGAATGTGATTAAAACTGCAGCTAATTCTTACAGAGTTATCTCCCTGTAGTGTTATGTACCACCTTAAAATATGAATTCCTTTCTTCCAATCGGATATCATTTATCAGGTTTTTTTCACGACAGGTTATGTTCATGGTATGAGCCTAAGAAGGGGCAGTAAAATCTTCCCCTTGTTCTTAATAACTAATTAGGCTTGTATTGCATTTCACAACCAATCTAAATAGGTAGTGAAATGTTTGTGTAGTCGAAATTCCACAGTAAAATACCTACCACAAACATTAGACATGAAAATTTCCAAATATACGATATCATACACTATCTACATTAGAATCCATCAAAACAGCTTTCATTATATACATTATGTACAATATCAACGTTAACGTTTTTCTAATGACCGGGAAATTAGCGACTATTGCCAGTCCCTGACCACATTTGCATCTGTTGATTAGGAATGTTTCCTTGGAACTGATCATGATAATCTAATCCTTGACCCCACTGCATCCCATCCAAAGAATTGAACCCAGCGTTGCCTGTGTTGTGACCTAATGAACCATCGAATGATCGATCCATTTGTCTAGTCAGAGAGGACAGACCCATTGATCCTACTGATACACTATCAGTAAATCCTAGACCTTGTTGTCTTACAATGTTTTCAGTTTGAAAGTCTTCATTATAGGTCCCTCTTTGATACCTCATCTGTTCAAAATTTTGAGACATTGAAGTATGGTCTGGCCCTAGATTATTCACCATCTCAAAGTTCCTGTTTTGTGAATTGTTTCCTGATCTGGAATATTGGACTTCACTGTCAAATAATGACCTTATTTTTCTATCTCTAGCTTGAGGACTACTATTTATAGACATTGTCTCTGAATTTCTAGGTCCCATTTGATAGTTAGCGTCAGGGTTACCTTGAGAATAAGAGCCTAATGAATCAGCTCCATTGTCATGACTACTATTGTTTACATTTGAGGATGGTTTATAAAATTTCCCACTTCTATGCCTATTTCTATTGCGAACTCTGTTTCTTCTCCTCTTAAAATTTGTATCTGAAGGATTCATTCTTTGGTTATTTGTGTTCTGCAAAGTGTCTGCTCTCTGAATGAGGGAATTATTTAAATTTTCTGAGAGATTAGTCCTTCTTGCTTGCAAATTTCTTAAATGGCGATTACTTATCTTTGGCTGTGATTGGGAGCTATTTTTCGTAAACATTTCAGACTGCAGAATTTCTTTTGGTTTGTTGGATGAATTTTTAAAAAGATCTGAATGGGGTCGATCCATAGAAGACTTTCCTGCTGGAGGAAATGCAGAAAGTATGCTCATACGTCTCTTTTCGTCTAATAAGCTGATCAAAATCATTATAGGTCTCCAGTGAATCAGACCAGCGGGAGAATTGATTGGATTCAAACTGAACCGGTCGGGTACCTTCCAATCTTGATCTCGGCAAACTTCCACCATGGCCCAATGACAGGAGGCCAACTCTTCATTTTTTGGAACATCAATACCTATACCATTCACAAGATCCATTAAGGCATTGAATGAACTTTGAGGTCCAAGAATGGCCATTTTCAAGGCACGAAGGGCTGCAACACGAGTTGGGGTCACATTTGCTTGACTGATTTTATCGGAATCTTCAACCGTTTTAAATATGCCTGGTATATGTTTTTGAGATGCATGATAGTACAGATCATTACACTCAATAAAGCACCCTGGAATGGGACACTTTTCAAGCTTACCCTTAACATGTTGGAAGGGTCTACCTTTTCCAGCATTAGATTCCTCCCTTTCTGGATAGTCTATCCTGTGATTTCTTTCTTCCTCGTCCCTCCAATCAAATTCTCGAGAAGGAAAGTCTCCCATTACATTCTTTCCTCTCAGAGTGTCCTTTACAAATTTGTCCCGTTTGGAATTATCTCTCCGATCAAACTCTTGAGAAGGATGATTTTCCGCTAAATTCCTTCCTCTGAGAGTGTCCTTCACAAATTTATTTCTTTTTTCCTCATCCCTACAATCAAACTCTCGAGAAGGAAAATCTTCCTTCATATTTCTTCCTCTAAAAGTGTCCTTTACAAATTTATCTCGTTCAAAATCATCTTCTCTGCTCATCATTCCTCTCTCTTGACCAAAACTATCACGCCTATCAAATCCAAAGGCTTTAAATAATCCGTCATCTTCCATAGATGAAAAGTCCTTTCTAAAATCAATCTGATCCTTTCTTAATTTAGCCAGATCTCGACTTTGAACGACTTCATCATCTTCCATCAGAACAGGACCACCTCCAAAACCCTGTCTGTACCCTTTTTCTGCATATTCTGATGGGCCCATGTGAAAATCAGGGTAATCTTCCACAAAATCTCTTCGGTCCTGTTCAAAGTTTGGACCTTGTTTCATCATTTCCATATGTCTATGATGTATGTCATTAGGTCTTCCCATAGAAAAGTTAGCTTGTTCTCTCATAATTTGCCTGCGTTCAACATCATCAATATCAAAAGGTCTCCTCATGAAATCTTGCTGTTCATCATACCCTCCTCTTATCCTTTCCCTTTCTTCGTTAAACATGACATCATGACGTCTTCTCAGAAATTCCTCTTCATCATGGTGGAAGTTAAGGCCTTCTCTTCTCATGTCATTATTTTCAAATCTAGTGTTATAAGGTTCATTTATGAAATCATTCTGCCGTTGTCCAAAATCCAACCCTTCCCTAAAAAAAACTCTATTTTGAGGGTTAATATCAGAATGTTGTGCATTGAAATTCATCAGTCCCATCATCCTGTCTTGCCGATTCATTTGAAAAGGGTCACTTGGTCCCAATGACTGACGAGCAAAATTCTGTCGCAGGGCGAGAGAAGGAAAACCAGGACCAAAATTTGGTCTATTAGCTGCTGCAGCTATTGCACGAGCAGTCTGTCTCAATCTTCGAGCACGGCGCCCTGCAGAGCTCTCCTGAAATCTTTTCTTTGGAAAATTCCCAAACTTTGGGTCTGCTTTTTTAGAAGCGGTATCTACCAGTGTGATTTTGTTTTCTTTCGTTTGAGGCTTTAATTTTGCAGCAGCTTCAGCGGCCTGCGCAGCCTCTCTGCGCTGTCTTTGACCTGGTCTGATTCTTTTCCTCTTTTTCTCGGCATTGTTAAACTCTGCACAGTCTTAATGGCTGGTGATTTTCCATGATCCTTCTGTGAATATCAAGAAATTTGACTGATTAATTGATGCTGTTATATCTGTCAATTATTTTATGAAAATAATCACCTGGAAAATTAGTTACAGTCATCATTAATTTTCCATCATTTTCAATTTAAACAACCCTCCCCCCCCCCAAAAAAAAAAATAAACATCAATTTCTACTGGGTAATAATACTGATGATGAAATTGGTGTTTAATGTCTAACTGCAATTATTCCATGCATATTAGGATGTAAACAATATGAAAAGTATTTCTATGTCCCCAGCAACACAGGGCATTCAGACATTGCTAACTACACCCTTTGATATAAATTTCATAAAATTCTGGATAGAATTGTACACATGAGAGCGCTTACAAGACCGAATGGGTTAATGCCAAATATTTCCATGTCCCCTCACAACCCAATGTTCTGGTGACAATAAAAGGTAATGTGGCATATTTTTTCTTCATTGGCATCAATACACTAAAATAAAACATTCATCAACATGATAGAGTTCACGAAAAGTGGTGGTCCGAAGGATTTGACCACTAAAATTTGCAAAGGACAGACACAATTTTGGTATTTTATAATAGAAATAATAGTGAGGACCAGCAGTTTTTCTTCAAGGACCACCAGGGAAAAAAAGATTTCGAGAACTCTGCACCTACATGACCAAAAAGATCAATGCCAGATTTTCAATATTCAAAATTCATTGTTCTTATTATGTATGTGACAACTAAGTTAATCTTAGATGGATTTGGCTATTCTTTTAGGTTCTTTTTAGTCATAAAGCTCTTTAACGATTCGGTACTTATACATCCTTTGCTTTCAAATAATCGGCTTTGAGTGTTCCTGAGGAAGGTAAATCCAGAAAAGCGCTTTGGAGTTTGGACTTATGATATTTATAAAGTGTTGTTTTCATTGTCAAGTCAACAAACTAAAAAATACATTTAGCACATATCGATTCATTGGCTGAATGGTCTAGGTAGTTTGCTTACAACTATCACTAGCTAGCCTGTCAACACTGTGTTATGAGTTTGAACTCGTTTGTGGCAGATAAGTAGGACATCAATCTTAATTGATAAGGAATGCCTGTGTTCTTGCTTAAAGTCATGGAATTACGAATAATTTCAATTGGCTGTCGTCTGCATATACATCATACAAACTAAAAGTACATCAACTGGTTTTAAAATACCTGACTCTGTTGACCAGACCCTGGCTTCTCACTTGTAACTGACTTGATAATATTGGCATGGTCTTGTGTTTTCTACAAATATATTATATTAATATATCAATGCAATGTAATAGAAAAACAATCGAATATGGTGTATCCATCCATGACACATAATCAGTACATACACAGCAAAAAACAAGAATGTGTCCATAGTAAATGGATGCCCCTATTCACATTATCGTTTTCTATGTTCAGTGGACCATTAAAAAGGGGGTCAAAACTCTAATTTTGCATTACAATTAGAAAGATCATATCATAGGGAACATGTGTACTAAGTTTCAAGATAATAGGACTTCAACTTCATCAAAAACTATCTTGACCAAAAACTTTAACCTGAAGCAGGCACTATAATTTTCTATGTTCAGTGGATCTTGAAATTTGGGGTCAAAACTCTTAATCTGGCATTAAAACTAGAAAGATAATATCAAAGGAAACATGTGTACTAAGTTTCAAGTTGATTGGACTTCAACTTCACCAAAATCTACCTTGACCAAAAACATTAACCTAATGTGGGACAGATGGACAGACAAACGGACAAATGAACAGAAGAAGGGACAGACACACAGACCGAAAAACATAATGCCCCTAAGTGGGGCTATAAAAAACACACAAAAATCAAAGGAACAGCGCTTTTATTGCTGTTCTTCATCTCAAAATTCACAGATCTCACCATCCATCTGTAGGACAAAACTTTTCATAATTTATGGCATCAATATACCAATTGAGCATTCTTCATGGATTAGGGTTATTTTTTATGGTTGCGGTAAACATGGTAAAATGGAAACAAGTTTATTTTTAGCTTCATGCTGTATTTCTTCTTTTTAACTTTTTTGATTTGAGCATCACTAATGGGTCTTTGAAGACGAGACAGGCCTCTGGTATAAAAATAAATTTAATCCTGGTATATCATGTATCTTTGATGAGTTAATAGTATATCAATGAATATATTATATGAATAAAAAGTTTTACTGTGTGTATTGCTGTGTGCTTGTTTATTCTATATTGACTAGGAGTATAGGGAGGGTTGAGATCTCACAAAAACTGTTTAGCCTTGCTGCATTTTTGCACCTGTCTCAAGTCAGGAGTCTGTGGCCTTTGTTAGTCTTGTATGTTTTTTTTTTTTAATTTAAGTTCATTTATACTGTTATATGTTTCGGAGTTTAGTGTGATTTCCATTTTTGCTAAAATAGTACACATTTTTCTTTAAGGGCTAGCTGAAGCCCACCTTAGGGTGCAGGATTTTCTCGCTGTTATGAAGACCCATTGGTGGCCTTGGGCTGTTTTCTGCTATATGGTCAGGTTGTTTTTCTTTGATACATTCCCCATTTCCATCCTCAATTTTATTTTAAAAAACAAACAAAACTTTCTAACCTTCTTAATTGTAACAACCACCTGATCATCTGAAGATTTCGCCACAGTTTCATCTGGCTCCTGTAACATAATAACATAAAAATAAACAAGAGGGTCATGTGATCGAGCAGATTGCTAGTCTAAAAAAAAGGACAATGTAAACTTCATTTCACTTTTTTTCTTCACTCTTGAAGATATTGATTTGATATTTGGTGTATTGTTTTATCATGACCAGTTACAGATCAAGTTCGAATTTTGTTCCGGTCTGATGATTTTATGCAATTATAATGGTCCTTTGATTTAGAACATGTGTTTAAATTTATCACAAATATACTGCATGGCACATGCATGTCTTTTAAATTGACAGATTTTTGTTTTGCAAATATTTCATTGGTTAATGTTAGAGGGGAGTTACATTGTAGTCAATAAGGCAATCAAATAAGTAAATGATAACAAAAAAGAAACAATTTCTGACAAAAGGCATTTAAAAATAATGTCTGATCTTGATAGACTTCTTATTTTTCTGGAAAGATAGCAAAAACAAATGTTTGTCATTCGCCTGTGGGAATCTGGTTGCTGTTGTGTGGTAGTAGGTTTGGACTCTCATTGTATGAGTGTGCTTTGTCTTTTTTGGCAGTGAGTTAAGGTTCTTGTAGAGTAAGTCATGTAAGTGTATGATTATGGCTTATGTGGTTATGTGGTTTTAGTATAAAAAGAAGATCTGGTATGAGTGCCTATGAGACAACTCTTCATCCAAGTCACAGTGTATAAAAAGTTAACAATTATAGGTCAAAGTAAACATTATTAGTTTTTGACTCGTTGAAATTTACCAAACAATTCATTTTTTCATATGCATACAAAGGTTTCAGAAGTTGATGATTAAATTTACTTTTTTGTTGTATGACAAGGCTTCAAAGTTAAAGTTTAAGGCATAAAACCAATTTGCAAAAGGCATTAACTGAACCACAACACTCAAACTTTGTAATTATAAACACTTTTTTAGAACAAATACCCTGAAAACTGTTTATTTTCATGCTTTTTGTGGAGTAATTTTTCCATAATATGAAGGATAAACACGATTAGTGAAATAATATTTTCCTTATGTTTTGTTCATGATTCTAACTGGTTTTTTCCCCATGTTTTCAGTAAATGATGATGATGATGGATGGCTGCTTAACATCCAGCAACAAATTAATATACATATTCAGGACAAGAACATGTTTATGAAATATGAATATGAACTCTGGTTTGGAAATGTATAATTCATTACATTTTGTGGTTTTGATTTAACATACCCATGAAATCTGGGAAAAAAATGATATCCAAAATTCAAGATGAATCAAAAGTCATAATATAATTTATAATATATATAAAAACAATCCAAATATACTAATGCAATAATACCTAATTTTACCTTTTTTATTCTGACCACTACTTGGTCAGTTGGTGCTTTAATTGGCTGGTCAATTTGTGCTTTTATTGGCGCATCAGATGGTGCTTTTATTTGCACATCAGTTGGTGCTTTTATTGGCTGGTCAGTTGGTGCTTTTACTGGCGCTTCAGTTGGTGCTTTTATTAGCATGTCAGTTGGTGCTTTTATTGGCATGTCAGTTGGTGTTTTTATTTGCACGTCAGTTGGTGCTTTTATTGACTGGTCAGTTGGTGCTTTTATTGGTGCATCAGTTAGTGCTTTGATTGGCGCGTCAGTTGGTGCTTTGATTGGCACGTCAGTTGGTGCTTTTATTGGCTCGTCAGTTTGTACTTTTATTGGCTGGTCAGTTGGTACTTTTATTGGCGAGTCAATTGGTGCTTTTATTGGCGAGTCATTTGGTGCTTTCACTGAAGAATCAGTAGGCTCCTAAAATAAAGATTGAAAGTTCTAATATAGAAATATATATCTAGTGGAACAATCAAATGATAATAATTTATGAGGGTCTGAATGGACGGTCAATTAAATCTTCATTCAAATTTGTTGGCCATTTTTCTCTATTCCTTATAAATTTTGGACATTTTTTTTAATTTTCATGTTATTTTTCTCTTTAAGCACCAAACTCATGAAATTGTTCTTTATTCTTTATTTTATCTGCCTATACATCTTTCTTTTTGCACTGTATTCTCTATTTATTAAACCCAGATCCTCATTTATTAAAAAATTAAATCATGATTATTTGGTCTATAGTAGAGAGTTGTCATATCAACAAACATACCACAGCTTCTTGTTTTTATAATGCAAAATAAAATGCTCCAGGGCGCAGCTTGATACGACCGCAGAGGTCGAACCCTGAATAGTTGGGGCAAGTATGGACACAACATGCAAGCTTGATAAAGCTCTGAATTTGGATTGTGATTAAATATTTGACACAGCATAGGTTTCTGACACAGAATGAATGTGGTCTAAGAACTTAAAAATTTTAAATTGGACATTCACCTATTATGGTCCAATATCCAAAATCTAAATACATGGTTAGATACAGCATATTAAAGAACCCCAAGAGTTCAATTTTTGATGAAATCAAACAAAGTTTAATTTTGGACCCTTTTGACCTCAATGTGGACAAAGTTGATAACGGGCCCAAAATCAAAAATCTAAATACATGGTTAGATTCAGCATATCAAAGAACCCCATATACTCAATTTTGTTGAAATCAAACAAAGTTTAATTTTGGACCCCAATTTGGACCAACTTGAAAACTGGGCCCATAATCAAAAATCTAAATACATGTTTAGATTCAGCATATCAAAGAACCCTAAGAACTCAATTTTTGTTAAAATCAAACTAAGTTTAATTTTGGACCCTTTGGACCTTAATGCAGACCAATTTGAAAAAGGGACCAAAAATTAAGAATCTAAATACACGGTTAGATTCGGCATATCAAAGAACCCCAATAATTCAATTTTTGATGAAATCAAACAAAGTTTAATTTTGGACCCTTTGGACCTCAATGTGGACCAATTAAAAAATGGGCCCCAAAATCCAAAAACCTAATACACAATTAGATTCAGCATATTAAAGAACCCCAAGAGTTCAAAAATAAAACCCCATTGAAATTGGTCAAGAAATAAGCAATTTATACAGTATCTTCTTTTGCACAATACTGTGCAATTGAATATTTCTTGCAATTGCGCAATACTGTGCAATTGAATATTTCTTGCTATTGCGCAATACTGTACAATTGACAATTTCTTGCTATTGCGCAATATTGTGCTATTGGATATTTCTTGCTATTTGCAATACTGTGCAATTGAAGATTTCTTGCTATTGCGCAATACTGTGCAATTGAAAATTTCTTGCTATTGCACAATACTTATTATATAATAATTTACACATCCTGTTTGGTGTGTATCTCCTGCCATATCATTATTATTTGCTTTAAATATAAATCAGAAATAACCAACTTAAAATGGAAAATTTTAAAGAAAAAAAATGAAAAAAATTTAAAAAAATCCCCCAAAATTTTTGAACCCCAAACTCAATCCCAGCCTTCCTTTGAGGTATGGTACCTTGCAGTACAATTTCAGAGATCCATACACTTGAACACAAGCTATTGTCTGAAACTAGAAAATTGCTTATTTTTGGCCCCTTTGGCCCCTAATTCCTAAACGTTTCAGGCAATTACCCCAAACTCAATTCCAGCTTTCCTTTGTGATATGGAACCTTGTAGTACAATTTCAGAAAGATCCATACACTTACACACAAGTTATTGTCATAAAACTAGAAAATGCTTGTTTTTGCCCTTTTTGGCCCCTAATTCCTAAAATTTTGAGGCAATTACCCCAAAAATCAATCCCAGCATTCCCTTTGTGATATGGAACCTTGTGGTACAATGTCAGAGAGATCCATACACTAACACACAAGTTATGTCTGGAAGTTACAAAAATGCTTATTTTGGCCCCTTTTTGGCCCCTAATTCCTTAACTGTTGGTACCATAACCCCCAAAATCAATCCCAACCTTCCTTTTGTGATATTGAACCTTATGGTAAAATTTCATAGAGATCCATTCACTTAAACTAAAGTTAGAGTGCGAAAACCAATGCGTCTTCGGACGGCGGCGACAACGACGACGACGACGCCAACGTCATACCAATATCGACCACAAAAATTTTTGCGGTCGTATAAAACTGATAACACCATATAGCCATTACTTGACCTTAAGATTAACAGACTGAGAAGGGGGGATGTGATGGCCAGATTAAGTTCACACCTGTGCAGTGGTATCATCATCGTCAGAACCTATTTCATCAACCATAACCAGATCACCAAAGTCTTCTGGGAAATCTGGTGACTCATCTTCATCATCATGGACACTCTGCAAAATGTATAAAAGATAAAGCAAATTATAAAAATTTCAGACAATAGAAACATGTATGTATTGTAATAAGTGTGCATCATGTGTCAGACTAAAAACTGTATAAACTTGTTATGTTCTTCCTCCTTGCAGAAAAAAAAGAGTACATAGTAGGTAATGCCAATGGTATGGTTGCCAAGTAATTATAAATTGTATATATATTACATTTACCTAAATATAGAAATGTTCAGGACTTTAACCAGTTACAATGGTGAAGAATGATTTTCTAGACGAATTAAGATAAAATATTTTTTTTTTTTTAATGGGCATTTTTTTTTTTTTCCGTTCCTTCAGAAAGTGTAAAAATAAACTAAGTTGGGATACAACTTTGAGATGCTCCCTCTCAGGTAACAACTGTTTTGTATTGTACTGACTGTCCTTGATTGGCATGGACAATAAACAGACAATAGATATCTACACATCTATAGTTGAGTTAAAGAGTGTAACTGAGTGAACAGTATCAAATGCAATAGACAACTTTCGAGTTCGATGCATTTCCGTCAAAAAGTTTGGTTTTAGTGAACATCATTCATGCATTTAGGGGCATCGTCACTTCCGTTTACATGTTGAGCGAGTGGTTGGAAAACTATGATGCTATATTCATGATATTGCACAAATTATTATGCAAATTGAATTCTCATAATTGACAATCAGCACTCCTGTCATTAAAATTGTGATTAAGTACCTACATGACCTATACGGAACAAACATTATTTCTAGTTTATCCTGCACACTGAGGATCACTAAGATGCTTGATGAAAGTTAATAGTGCAGGGATACAGAGATCCCCTCTATCGTGTACAGAGTACGCGAAAATCGTCGGTCCTGTCGGTCAAAATGAGGCTCGGACCAGTATTTTGAAAGCTATTGGCGGTCCTGATGGCCGATGTAAAAACGGCCGTTGCAGTGCCTATGTCGGCACTTTTTTACATCGATAATTAGTTGTACTGCCACTATTTCCAGTACGTGTTTACATCTGTCATCAGATGTACCCGCTGCTTATTTCCTGTACTGGTTTCCGAATTTATTATAAACAAACCAAAGCTGCGATCTACACGTGGCCTACTAAATTTGTTCATGGAACCATCCCTGGCAAACAATCGGCGATTGAACCCATCGATGGAGACAACAAATACTGTTATAACCAAGAAAGTGATTCAGATGATGAAATGGATAGTGAAGATGACTTTAAATAAGAACAATCAGAAGACCAGAACTGGTCCTTCATTGTTAATTTGTCCGTGGCTGTGAAGAATAAAACTAATAATAATAAAGTTATTATTCATGGTATTCGATAAAATATGTTAATTTTATTTTAGGATAAAATTGACAGATTTTGTACATGTTGTAGGACTGGCTAAAATTTTGTAGGACTGACAAATAATCTTGCTTTGTCGGTCCCATGACCGACGGGTCGAAAAAAGTTTTCGCGAACACTACTT
>JAASAO010000314.1:0-39554 GCA_017311375.1 Mytilus coruscus
ATTATATGATTGCATGGACTTGTCTGTGTATTTATGTCTACATCAGGTCATATGACTATCAGCAATCTTCAGAGGTCATCTCTACGGTTATTTAGATGTTGTCTAGTCTAAAATACACACAAAATGCTGATACATTATAATGAGTTAATGCATTGTTAACTGTTTTTTTTTGCTTTTTAATTTAAATTTAAGTTCTAGAATGTTATAAATCAAATATGAGAATTTGAGTCAAATAGATAAAGATGGATTTGACAGCGATTACCCTTTATGTGAAGACTGAATTGATGATTAGAGCTAGAAAATGTGAAGAACTGAATTCATAATTAGGGATAGAAATTGTGAAGAACTGAATTTATTATCAGGGCGGATTCAGGCGAGGAAGCGGCGTGCGCCTTAAAATTTGCAAAGCATTAGTTGTCCTCAGCTTAATAAAGAATATTTCAATAATTTTACCTCAAAAATTTTAAGTTTGCCCCCGATAATTAGAGCTAGAAAATGTGAAGAGCTGAATTCATAATTTGAGCTATACTGATAACTGGCTAGGACATAATCATGTATATTCACAATTAGAGCTAGAAAAATGTTAACAACAAAAACCTCAATTATAGAGCTAGAAAACTGAAAAAATGCTGTAGAGCTTGAATGTTGAAAAAATTATTTATTCAAACTGCTGCACACTTTTGTTATTGTTTACTAATGATCTACAATATATATTATATAGATGACAAAGGAGGACATATTTTAACATATTTCTCTTCTTTGTTCAACCTCCATTACCATTATACCATTATCTTTGCATGTATTCCTTTTCCATGTCAACAGGGATTCAAAATATACAAGAAATTTTAAGATAGGAAATTCTGAAAATATTTACAAATTTATGAATTCATTGTAATTTTGTTTTAGAGAGTATCATTAAATACTGTTAACCATTCCTAACCGAATCTTTGCAAATTTCAAGCAAAATAATGTGAATATATTTAATTGTTATGAATATGTAAAAAATATATCTTCCCTTATATAATTACATCAAAATGATAAAATGTATGACTTTGAATTTGGCTCAAAACAACTAAATGCAAAAGAAGTATCTGCACAAATAAGATGGTTTACAGTTCATCAATACAAAACATTTGGTTAAAAGCTATAAAAGTTAACAAATTATTAATCAATTTAAAGACATTTCGGAAAACAATATTGTATGAACTTTTAGACATCCAAAAAAATGCAGATATATTGTGATAAATATGTTCATATATTATATAAATGTTTGAATCCCTGTTATGCTGCTTTTTGCACGTCTTTCACCTTTGGCTCCTCCTGACAACCAGCTGGTTGTTAATTGCAGGTTATGGTGGTATTTCAGGATTTGGTGGCAGCTGTTTCCAGAAAGATGTACTGAACCTTGTTTACCTGTGTGAATGTCTCAACTTACCTGAGGTGGCAGAATACTGGCAACAGGTAACAAACAACAGTTGCAGATTAACCGGGTGGCATAGGGGGCACGTGCCCCCCACCCCAGTCAGGGTCACCAATTTTTTTTTAAATATTAATTTTATTGTGACTGAATCCTATTATCAAGAGTGGATATTGACTCACAGCTTGATGACTTCTTTAACTGGTCGTTAATTAACCCCAGCTTCATCCATGCATGATTTATTACTTATCGATGGGTGTGTAAATATTGGCAGCTATGTGTAATGTCTGTTTCCAAAAGCCTTTATTAACTACTGATTAGAATAAGAATACAAATGTTTTTTATTGGTTTCTAATCTAATATTACAGGAATGTTACCATGTTCAGGAAAGAAATGCCCAACCAAAATCAGTCTTTAAAAAATTAAGTTAAAAAAATATGTTTAAGTGTCAATAACAAAAGCAGTGGTGGTCATTTGTTTTGTATATATCATATTTGTTTTCGCTATTGTTTTGTACATAAATCAGGCCGTTAGTTTTCTCGTTGAATGGTTTTACATTTGTCATTTCAGGGCCACTTATAGCTTACAATACGGTATGAGTTTTTCTCAAAGTTGAAGGCCGTACGGTGACCTGTAGTTGTTAACTTCTATGTCATTTGATCTCTGGTAGAGAGTTGTCTCATTGGCAATCATACCACATCTCCTTACTTTTATATTATGTATCTGTGTGAACTGAATATTGAAACACAGTCAAGGTGATAGAAAAAACAACAATTGTTTATTTTTGTATTTCTGAACTGAATAGGAGCAGTGGAAATGTGTAATAAACAGCTGACTAATTTATCTCTGTGAATACCCAATGTTCACCTTGCAATTATAATTTCTTTTATTTGTTATTTCAAAATTTGATATCTGAGGATAAACGCCTTTTATTTAAAAGATCCTTATTTATAAGGAGAAAGTCGTGTATTTGAAAGTATTAGTCAAAGAAGAATTATAAAAATAGTGAAAATGTTATGTACCTCTTACATTATGATTATAGCTTGTATTTTGTTACTTACTCTATAAATTTGAGTCAGATTGATCCATTAGATTCAGGAGGGGACCACTGTTAATCAACTTATTTTCGTGTTTAGCGATTTCAACCCGATTTTGTTGGCAATTTATATTCTTGATTTTGTAATTTTGTTCATGTATTTATAATAGAAAATATCAAAGATAGACACTTTCATAATATTTTGTAATATTTGCATTATTTAAATAAGCTCTAAATATAAGTTTGTTTACAGTATTGTTTATTGCTCTTTACTTTGTTGGAGACAATAGTATTCACAACAGAAATTTGGAATAAAAGTCGCATCAGTCTAGCATTGTGCCTATAATAATAGATGCATCTTCTTTCACATTTACAGTAATTAAAATTGATGCTCCTTTCTTCACAGGTAATTAACATAAACGACTCACCAGAGAAGACGATTTGCCAATAAGATTATAGAATGTCTGTTTAATACAGTGACCAACAAAAATATGCAATCTTTGGGTTTGCTTTCAAAAGAAAGACACGTGATACAAGGTAATATAGAAATAAGAAGATGTGGTATGATTGCCAATGAGACAACTCTCTGAGTTCAAATGTTTGTGAATGGTGGATGTAAGCAATGCTGAGACCGTGCAGCTCAACAATGAGATAACCATACCATATAATCCACTATAAAAGGCCTTGACATGAAATAATATGAAACAATTCAAACAAGAAAACTAACTAATGAGTTTATAACAAAACAATTTACAAAAAACTAATATGACAGACATGAACCAACAACAACCACTGAACTACAGGCTCTTACTGGGAAGGCACATAAAAATATGGCTGGGTTAAACATTTTTGTGAGTGTAATGTAAACTACAGATTGGACAAATTTTTTCAACTAATTACTGTAGCCTGACCAATCAAATTTACTTAATAATAGATAAAATGTAATATTATGCATGTTTGACAGTCACTTTGACTGTATATTGATAATTTTGACCTTAACATGTCAAATCTGCATCTGAAACACTTTTCATCTTGAAATAATGAATAAAACCAAACACTTTGACAGAAAGATAACAATTGGAATCAAGCGTATACACAATGTATCACACAAATAGAAAATGACACTTCTCGAAATTAATAAAAAATCTCCTCCACTTCATAGCCTATGAATGTTTATGCAACTTTAACAAATTTCTTTTAAAGAATTGTAAAGGTCCAATCCATTGGACTGTATGAGATACATGCAATATCTACACCATTAAAATCAAAGACAAAACCTTAGTAAACTTCATGATAAAGATCAGCAATAAACTGGTTGTGCTTTGAAAATATGATTATTTCAAGAACATTGATGGATTTTACATACATTTAAAAGATTATTTCAAACATTATAATTATAGTCAACAGGAGAAATTACAAGCCTGCTAACCCAGGCCTATTCAAATATAGTAGGGCCAGTAGCAAGTTCCTGAAAGAGGAGCTACAGAGGTTGTTTTTTGCCATGACAGTTTGTTTTTTGGGCTTGAATTATCACATATATCTCAAGTATGTCTAACCACTTACATATCTTAAAATCTTTTTTTTTTTTATTTAAAGAGAATCAGCTGCTATTTATATATGTAAATATTTAATGGATGAAGGGCCAAATTACATATCTATGATCCAAAAGTGGAGGAAAACAGTTAATAACGAATAATCTTATCTATGACCCAAAAGTGGAGGAAAACAGTTTATAACGTAAGTCTTATCTTCCAAAAGTGGAGAAAAACAGTTTATAACGTAAGTCTTATCTATAACCCAAAGTGGAGGAAAAACAGTTAATAACGTAAGTCTTATCTATGACCCAAAAGTGGAGGAAAACGGTTAATAACAAAGTCTTATCTATGACCCAAAGTGGAGGAAAAACAGTTAATAACGTAAGTCATCTATGACCCAAAGTGGAGGAAAAACAGTTAATAACGTAAGTCTTATCTATGACCCAAAAGTGGAGGAAAACAGTTAATAACGTAAGTCTTATCTATGACCCAAAAGTGGAGGAAAACAGTTTATAACGTAAGTCTTATCTTCCAAAAGTGGAGGAAAACAGTTAATAATGTTAGTCTTATCTTTAATGTATTATTAACTCAGTCCTCTGTATACCAGAACTTTTACTGTAAGTTTTATAATCAACCCTTGATAGACATGAAGATTTTTACTGTGTTGTGAGAACTTGAGTTTTTATATTAACAACAGGTCAAAATCAGTCAATCAATTCACCATTCTAGGTGCAAAACCAAATTTAGAAAAGTGCTTGGATGTACAAAATCTATAAAGTGTTATTTTTCATTGATAAGAATCTAATGCATTCTGGGAAATATCTCAAATGTTCTACTGCATCAAAATTGTCTAAAACAAAGGATACCCATAACAACATGGTATAACTTCTACTCATTTTGGTGTATTCTGAAATGAATTATACAGAATGAAACTCACCAACCAATGAAATTACCCACAATCCTTTGTATTCTGAAATGGTGGATTATACAGAATGAAACTCAACAACCATTGAAATTACCACAATCCTTTGTATTCTGAAATGGTGAATTGTACAGTGAAACTCAACAACCAATGAAATTACCCACAATCCTTTGTTTTTATTCTGAAATGGTGAATTATACAGAATGAAACTCACCAACCAATGAAATTACCCACAATCTTTGTATTCTGAAATGGTGAATTATACAGAATGAAACTCAACAACCAATGAAATTACCCACAATCCTTTGTATTCTGAACCATCCTTTATATTCTGAAATGGTGAATGTACATAATGAAACTCAACAACCAATGAAATTATCCACAATCCTTTGTATTCTGAAATGATGAATTATACAGAATGAAACTCAACAACCAATGAAATTACCCACAATCCTTTGTATTCTGAAATGGTGAATTATACAGAATGAAACTCAACAACCAATGAAATTACCCAATCCTTTGTATTCTGAAATGGTGGAATTATACAGAATGAAACTCAACAACCAATGATATTACCCACAATCCTTATTATTCTGAAATAGTGAATTATACAGAATGAAACTCACCAAACAATGAAATTATCCACAATCCTTTGTATTCTGAAATGGTGAATTATACAGAATGAAACTCAACAACCAATGAAATTACCCACAGTCCTTTGTATTCTGAAATGGTGAATTATACAGAATGAAACTCATTCTTTTCAATGGAGAGTTGCAAAAGTTATGTTGTCATCAGAAAATTTCACATGAACAGTAAGCACTTTCTTGGACATATGCTTATATTGATTCCTCTGTGATTGCCTTAAACCCCAGGATTAGCTTTGCAATGCATCAGAAAATTTCCATGGTTGTAAAGCACAGTAGCAAATGTTTACATCCACTTTGAAGGGCACACTTATTGTTCAATGTCAAATTTACCTAATTCACAAAATGTTATTGCATTGAAATTATAAAAATAACAACCCTGGAAAATATCCATATTTGATTGATAAGTGAGATAAAATTTATAGATTCATATATGACTATGAGAGATGAAAAACTAGTACTTTGTGAATTTCAGGAACTAACATCCAGCTATCTCAGACGACCCAAGCAGAGTAAAAGAACTGGTAACCATCCATAAAGATCCATACAAGGCTGCAGAGAATACACATGCTCTGGTCTGTACAGAATGGGATGAATTTATAGTAAGTTGGGAAAAAATAACCTGAACAGGACATATTTTCCCAGAATTTCTTCCATCTGTTGCAAGCTAATATTGAATAACATGTAAATTTTTCAATATTTAATAGAATGGAATTAATTCTTGGTATCTAGTGGTTTGTTTGAATTTTACCATAGAAATGAATAAACGGCACAGTATTTCAAATTGTTTGAAGATAAATATTTGATCAAACCTTTCATGTTATATAAATTCAGAAACTTTTGGGTTGTTGATATTATGACTGTTGGTTAATGCACAAAATGCAAGATGAATTATTTTGACTTCAGGAAATGGTGCATACAGATAATGCTAATAAAATTTAAATGGATTCTTATTTTGTGAAACCTATCCCATCACATTTTTATGCCCCACCTAGGGCATTATGTTTTCGGATGTGCGTCAGTCCGTCTGTCCACCACGTCCGTCCATTCGTCAATCTGTCCCACTTCAGGTTAAAGTTTTGGTCAAGGTAGTTTTTGATGAAGTTGAGTCCAATCAACTTGAAACTTAGTACACATGTTCTCTATGATATGATCTTTCTAATGTTAATGCCAAATTAGGTTTTGACCCCAATTTCACGGTCCACTGAACATAGAAAATGATAGTGAGTGGGGCATCAGTGTACTATGGACATTCTTGTTTTATAATAAAACATCACAATATTTCTGAATTTACAGAAAATAAAATGTTTCTTCAGATATTTTTACCTGACAAAATTTTGAATTATCAAGTATTAACAGACTAGGTCTTAATATCTTGCTTGGGTATATACAGATTATGCAGATAGCATTACATACAGATTAATACATTGCCTTTTCCATGTCTACCGGTATCAACCGAGACCCCATATCAGCCTGAAACATCTATGGATGATACCTGATTTGATATGGAAGGACATGTATTAATCTTTATCATATACCATGCGATGAACACACAAGGCTGATAACCCCAGACCATGACATCACATAGGGTGATATGGGTTATCAGCCTGGTGTGTTAGGCTAGTTTATTACTGCTCTTTTCACATATGCATAACTATCATATTAATGCTAAGTACATGTAAATGATAAAATATGTAAATAATGTAAAATGGTGCAATAAGATATTCAGAGTCTCAAATTAAAACAAATGGGCTGCTTTCAACAAATATATTGATTGAAAAACTTTCTTTGCTAGATAACAAAAGGATCAAAAGCTGATGTAAAAATAGTATTAAAATAGAAGACTAAAACTAATAATAAGACATTTTACAAATCTGTTGTTTAGTCACTTTTTGGTCTGTGTTTAAAGCATGTGAAGCTAGCAGTTATAATTGATAGAATTTGTCTTGTTCTTTCAGAATTACGATTATGAGAAGATTTATGGCGGTATGTTGAAACCAGCTTTCTTATTTGATGGTAGAATCATACTTGATCATCAAGATTAATGGGATTAGGTTTTAATGTGATAACAATTGGCAAAGATTACAACCAAACGTTCTGAGACCATATGCACCAGCACCAGCACAATAGTTGTCAATTTTGGGTTGTTAACTTGTTGTTTTTTTTGTATTTAGAATTTATTTTGACAATCATATTTCCATTTTGTTATGACATATCAAAAGCATGAATAAATCTGTTACATTCTGTGTTACCATGGTAATAGTTAATTGAAAATAAGAATATTTGATCAATTTGTTGATTAAAGGAGGATTTGTATTAAAGAATTGAATACCGTCAGAAATCTAAACATTCTGTTTATATTTGTTTGATGTAAACCACAGAGATTTTCATGAATCAATCATTTCATAAATAAATGTCTGCATTCACTCATATTAATATGAATGAAATGAAATAACATAGATGCAAAATTCAGATTTAATATTTAAGTGATGAATTTAAAATGTTATTATTGTTTACATGTTGGATTGGCAGACAAAATTTATTTACTCAGTGAATTTGATCTGATTAGGCATGGATTAAACTGATCTGTGATTTAGGAACATTCTAATTAAAGGAAAAGAAAATAGTCACAGTGATTATATTAACTATCTCCAAACAAAAGTATTAATGTTACCATAGATTTGTTTGTAACGACTCATAGATAACCATTTCTATTAATTTCAATAGAATGTCCCCAGGTATGTAGTCCTTTAGGCCATGCTTTGTCTAGAGTAATTTATCAAGAAATAGACTTATATTACCATTATTTTGTATTTTACATTTATAAAAACATTACAGAATTTGTATGCTAGCATTTCATAGGGCGGATCCAGGGGCGGGGTCTGGGGCCCCCTTTCGTGGAAAAATTTGGTTGATTATAGGGAATCACTGAAGCGTGACTGGAGCGGGCACCCCTTACAAAAAGTTCTGGATCCGCCACTGCATTTAGTGTTGTGGGAAATTGTACTAATGAGCTGTTAGTGTTGTTGAAGTGTCAAGGTAAAGGCACTAATTCTAACATACTTGAAACAGTATCTGAAGTGATAATCAATTTATGGTTACAAGAGCGCATTACTCGTTACATTATTCGTAATGCATTTTCCATAGGGTACCACTGGTGTTCCGTTTTTTTCGAAGACTACAAACTAGGGAAAAACGGGTAGCAGTTCTGTTACTAGAAATGCCAGTGTTGCATTACCAAAAAAAATATAGGTCATGCGGCAAATTGACTTAAAATGCAGTTGAAAAAGATCGCTATTTTTTTTCGCTTAATGAAAAAGGCATATTTTAATGGCTCCGACGTGCAGAAATGGAAGATATTTTCTATACTTAGTAAATGTGAATATGATTTTCTGCAATTTTAAACCTAATTGGATAAACTTTGATTAAGTAATTCCAATCCTGTATCATCCAATCAGAAGTCGATAGGATTCTATTCTGAGTACCATCTTGGGGTGCTTGCCGGTAAAATGTAAACAAATAATTGCCTGTAGTAACCTTATGTTCCAAGTGTTAAAGGGAGGTAATTAACAAAATTGACAAAAGTTACTTCCCTTGATTGGTGAATCTCTTTTGTTTTACTGACATTTCTGTATTGGTGTTTTGCATTAATGTGCAGAAAAGTCAGAAGGTTGGCTGTGATAAATTTAGATCAAAACTGACTTACTCATAATTTTTCATTAATATTTGCAATGTTCAGCATTTCATTTGTTTTTTTTTAATTTTCAAGAAGTAGTATAATTTTATGATATGAATTGTGGGTATATCTCTGATTTTTTCAGAGAGGATGCCATTTTATTCACCAGTGTAATCATGATTATGTTCGGTTATTTTATTTAAGTTGTATTTTATTTTTTCAAAGTTATGAAACAACTTTTAGCAAAATTTCTATCTTTGAAAAATGAATTCTAACAATGTGACAATAAGTATAGTTTCCCAAATTTTAAATGTTATTTCAGTGTGTTCTTTCATTCTTTTTAGATATTACATGTTGATGCTTTCTTTACTGAAATATAATTGACCTCAACACTGTTGATATACTGACATAATTTTAGGTCAATTTAATATTAGTATCTTTCTCCAGTTTACTTCCCTTTAATCACACTGCAAAACAAATACATAGATAAAGAAATTAAAGTGTAGCAATAGAGAAGGATTTTCCTTCCAAAATTACCCCTTGATAGTGAGCCACTACTCTACTTAGCTAAATGAGTTATCCATTAGTGCCAATGGAGAATGATTATAAATCAACTAGGTCAATAGTAGCCTTGCTACATAAACTCTTAAATTGACTTCCAAATTTTCTGTTAAAGATTTTTACTCATTATGAAACTGTACATTTAGAAATTAATTTGAGGTTTCTGAAAGTGCAACTGAATTGGATCCAATTATTTAAGAGTTCGTACTTTTATTCTGATCATGCATAATAATTCAAAGGTGGCATTAATAGATTTGCATTCACACAATCTACATATACTTATGTCCAAATTTACAGTTAGGAAATATCCAATGCTGAAAAATTGTGACATATTACCCCATTACAAGGGAGGCACTTTTATAACAATGATTAAATCACATGCAACCTGTTAGATTAAGATTGAATGGTGATAAATATGTTGTTTAGTGATTATTGTTTATGACACTGCCAAATGATTATGTTTCTATGTTGTGGTTTCTTCTAACTAAATCATTATGAAATCCAGTTTCAAGATTCAAGATTCATTGAAATCCAGTTAGATGTCCACAAAGTTCTCACTTATAAATAATTCCATTTAGGTAATGCAATCTGGGATTACTTTTGACATTATTTGATATTTGATATTTACATTTATATTGCTTAAGCATAATAAAGAATTTCTGACAGTTTTTAGTTTCTTTCTACAGTTGGAATTATTATACACCCACTTTAAGGATATACCCTATTTAACCTTGTATAGTATGCAGTTGTGTATAATATGCACCACTTTTCATCCTCAAAATCGTGAAAAAGTTTGAAAAAATTGAAAAAGTCAAAAAAAAAAAATTGGTAAAGAAAATAAAAAAGGTAAAAATAAATTGTATTCACTAGTTTCCTATGTCTATATAAAATGAGGAGATGTGGTATGATTGTCAAGAGACTATCACTAAAGTTCAAATGAAGTGGATGTAGCAATTAGAGGTAACCGTATGGCCTTTAACAATGAGAAAAAGATACCATACAGTCAGCTATAAAGGCCCCTCCAGCAAATATCTATGTCACACTTTTCTCAGTTGGTTAGCATCTTAACAGTGATCAATTGTGAGCACTTTGTAGATCTATCAGACACCTTTTCCTGCATAGTACCCTGTGAAAGTACAGAATGTGCAAATTTGGAAATGAGGAAAATTGAACATTTTGTAAAGGAATATGTACAGGAACAAAGAATGTCGAAATCTAAATCTTTATAGATAATTAATGGTTCTTCAAGCGAGAGAGTTTCTCAGTACATTGTACTACTGTACTAAACACAATGACTTCATATTTGGTCAGTAGCTTAGCAGTGATGAGTTATAACCTGTGAGTTTTACAGATCTGACAGACTACTGCCTGTTTCTTGATAGGTGACATGTGCATTTTTATAATATTTATTTGTACATCAAGTGTAAAAATACCATTGGAGTTCAATTTCTGATTTGAAATCAGCCACTGCTCACAGCTAGATTGACCATGAATATTTTGGCCAATTTCTGATTTGAAATCAGCCACTCATTCTCACTGTTAGTTTGACCATGAATATTTTGGCCAATTTCTGATTTAAAATCAGCCACTTATTCTCACAGCTAGATTGACTCTCATAATTTGGCCAATTTCTGATTCAAAAACAGCCACTGTTCTCACAGCTAGATTGACCCCATATTTTGGCCAATTTCTGATTTGAAATCAGCTGCTAGTTCTTACAGCTAGATTGACCATGAATATTTTGGCCAATTCCTGATTTGAAATCAGCCTCGCTCTCACAGCTCCATTGACTGAATATCTTAGGCTTGGGACATACAGGTTCTTGGCTTGGGATAGGCAAATACAAAATACAGGCTCTGGCTTGGAAAACATACAGATTCTTGATTGGATAGGCAAATACAAAAATACAGGCTCTAGCTTGGAACACACATACAGGTTCTGTCAACAATTTTGGTTTCTGAATAGTAACTTTAGATACTTATTGGGATTAGAATCAGACTTGGATTTATGGTCAAATATCTCTATAAAACAAAAGTCTCGATCAATTATGAGGTCAAGTTGTTAAAACATCATGGTCAGATACTTTAAACTGACACATATTAGTACAGAAAAGGGGTTCCTGGATGATGACTCAAGATTCATTTTCATAACCCCTAAACAAAATTTCAAGGGTATAGTGATCACTCTATAGTTCCAAAGGTTCATGTGCCTGGTAAGTGCAATACCTCCTCAACAGCCATTTTATCGACCGCAAAAAATTTTGTGGTCGTATATTGGTATGACGTTGGCGTCGTCGTCGTCGGCGTCGTCGTCCGAAGACGCATTGGTTTTCGCACTCTAACTTTAGTTTAAGTGAATGGATCTCTATGAAATTTTACCATAAGGTTCAATATCACAAAAGGAAGGTTGGGATTGATTTTGGGGTTATGGTACCAACAGTTCAGGAATTAGGGGCCAAAAGGGGCCAAAATAAGCATTTTGTAACTTCCAGACATAACTTGTGTGTTAGTGTATGGATCTCTCTGACATTGTACCACAAGGTTCCATATCAAAAGGGAATGCTGAGATTGATTTTGGGGTAATTGCCTCAAAATTTTAGGAATTAGGGGCCAAAAGGGGCAAAAACAAGCATTTTCTAGTTTCATGACAATAACTTGTGTGTAAGTGTATGGATCTTTCTGAAATTGTACTACATGGTTCCATATCACAAAGGAAAGCTGGAGTTGAGTTTGGGGTAATTGCCTGAAACGTTTAGGAATTAGGGGCCAAAACGGGCCAAAATAAGCATTTTCTAGTTTCCAGACAATAACTTGTGTTCAAGTGTATGGATCTCTCTGAAATTGTACTGCAAGGTACCATACCTCAAAGGGAAGGCTGGGATTGAGTTTGAGGTGATGAATCATAAGGGGTTCAAAAATTGGGGGATTTTTTCTTTTCCTTTTTTCCTTTTTTTTCTTTAAAATTTTCCATTTTAAGTTGGTTATTTCTGATTTATATTTAAAAGCAAATAATAATGATATGGCAGGAGATACACACCAAACAGGATGTGTAAATTATTATATAATAAGTATTGTGCAACAGCAAGAAATTTTCAATTGCACAGTATTGCGCAATAGCAAGAAATCTTCAATTGCACAGTATTGCGCAATAGCAAGAAATATCCAATAGCACAATATTGCGCAATAGCAAGAAATTGTCAATTGTACAGTATTGCACAATAGCAAGAAATATTCAATTGCACAGTATTGCGCAATTGCAAGAAATATTCAGTTGCACAGTATTGTGCAAAAGAAGATACTTTGTATAAATTGCTTATTTCTTGACCAATTTCAATGGGGTTTTATTCTTGAACTCTTGGGGTTCTTTAATATGCTGAATCTAACCTTGTATTAAGTTTTTGGATTGTGGGCCCCGTTTTTAAATTGGTCCACACTGAGGTCCAAAGGGTCCAAAATTAAACTTTGTTTGATTTCATCAAAAATTGAATTATTGGGGTTCTTTGATATGCCGAATCTAACCGTGTATTTAGATTCTTAATTTTTGGTCCTGTTTTCAAATTGGTCTACATTAAGGTCCAAAGGATCCAAAATTAAACTTAGTTTGATTTTAACAAAATTGAATTCTTAGGGTTCTTTGATATGCTGAATCTAAACATGTATTTAGATTTTTGATTATGGGCCCAGTTTTCAAGTTGGTCCAAATCGGGTCCAAAATTAAACTTTGTTTGATTTCAACAAAAATTGAATATATGGGGTTCTTTGATATGCTGAATCTAACCATGTATTTATATTTTTGATTTTTGGGCCCCGTTATCAACTTTGTCCACATTGAGGTCAAAAGGGTCCAAAATTAAACTGTTTGATTTCATCAAAAATTGAATTATTGGGGTTCTTTGATATGCCGAATCTAACCGTGTACTTAGATTCTTAATTTTTGGTCCCGTTTTCAAATTGGTCTACATTAAGGTCCAAAGGGTCCAAAATTAAACTTAGTTTGATTTTAACAAAAATTGAATTATTAGGGTTCTTTGATATGCTGAATCTAAACATGTATTTAAATTTTTGATTTTGGGCCCAGTTTTCAAGTTGGTCCAAATCGGGGTCCAAAATTAAACTTTGTTTGATTTCAACAAAAATTGAATATATGGGGTTCTTTGATATGCTGAATCTAACCATGTATTTATATTTTTGATTTTTGGGCCCGTTATCAACTTTGTCCACATTGAGGTCAAAGGGTCCAAAATTAAACTTTGTTTGATTTCATCAAAATTGAATTATTGGGGTTCTTTGATATGCGAAACTAACCGTGTATTGAGATTCTTAATTTTTGGTCCCGTTTTCAAATTGGTCTACATTAAGGTCCAAAGGGTCCAAAATTAAACTCAGTTTGATTTTAACAAAAATTGAATTCTTAGGGTTCTTTGATATGCTGAATCTAAACATGTATTTAGATTTTTGATTATGGGCCCAGTTTTCAAGTTGGTCCAAATCAGGGTCCAAAATTAAACTTTGTTTGATTACAACAAAAATTGAATATATGGGGTTCTTTGATATGCTGAATCTAACCATGTATTTTGATTTTTGATTTTTGGGCCCCGTTATCAACTTTGTCCACATTGAGGTCAAAAGGGTCCAAAATTAAACTTTTGTTTGATTTCATCAAAAATTGAATTATTGGGGTTCTTTGATATGCCGAAACTAACCGTGTATTTAGATTCTTAATTTTTGGTCCCGTTTTCAAATTGGTCTACATTAAGGTCCAAAGGGTCCAAAATTAAACTTAGTTTGATTTTAACAAAAATTGAATTCTTAGGGTTCTTTGATATGCTGAATCTAGACATGTATTTAGATTTTTGATTATGGGCCCAGTTTTCAAGTTGGTCCAAATCTGGGTTCAAAATTAAACTTTGTTTGATTTCAACAAAAATTGAATATATGGGGTTCTTTGATATGCTGAATCTAACCATGTATTTAGATTTTTGATTTTTGGGCCCCGTTATCAACTTTGCCCACATTGAGGTCAAAAGAGTCCAAAATTAAACTTTGTTTGATTTCATCAAAATCGAACTCTTGGGGTTCTTTGATATGCTGAATCTAACCATGTATTTAGATTTTGGATCTCGTATCAACTTTGTCCACATTGAGGTCAAAAGGGTCCAAAATTAAACTTTTTTTGATCTTCATCAAAATTGAATTATTGGGGTTCTTTGATATGCTGAATCTAACCATGTATTTAGATTCTTAATTTTGGTCCTGCTTTCAAATTGGTTTACATTAAGGTCCAAAGGGTCCAAAATTAAACTTAGTTTGATTTTAACAAAATTGAATTTTAGGGTTCTTGATATGCTGAATCTAAACATGTATTTAGATTTTTGATTATGGGCCCAATTGTTGGTCCAAATTGTGGTCCAAAATTAAACTTTGTTTGATTTCAACAAAATTGAATATATGGGTTCTTTGATATGCTGAATCTAACCATGTATTTAGATTTTTTAATTGGGCCCATATCAACTTTGTCCACATTGAGGTCAAAAGGGTCCAAAATTAAACTTTGTTTGATTTCATCAAAAATTGAATTATTGGGGTTCTTTGATATGCTGAATCTAACCATGTATTTAGATTTTAATTTTGGTCCCGTCAAATTGGTCTACATTAAGGTCCAAAGGGTCCAAAATTAAACTTAGTTTGATTTTAACAAAACTGAATTCTTAGGGTTCTTTGATATGCTGAATCTAACCATGTATTTAGATTTTGGATAATAGGTGAATGTCCAATTTAAAATTTTTAAGTTCTTAGACCACATTCATTCTGTGTCAGAAACCTATGCTGTGTCAAATATTTAATCACAATCCAAATTCAGAGCTGTATCAAGCTTGAATGTTGTGTCCATACTTGCCCCAACTGTTCAGGGTTCGACCTCATGGTCGATCAAGCTGCGCCCTCATGGAGCATTTTATTTTATATTCGGCTTTGAGCATTCCTGATGAAGGTTAATCCAGAAAAGGGCTTCGGCATGAAATTTATAACGTGTTGTTTTGTTTTTTTTAAACATTTGCAGAACACTACCTGCAGGTGTACAATTCTGTATAATTGATATACATGTTGGTTTGTAAACATAGTTCCACATATTAAAGGGAGATAATCAAATTCACTTACTTCTGTATTGCATGTGAAATTATCTCCCTTTAATATGTGAAACTATAAGCACAACTCTTCCATAAACAGCTAGACAGATATTAATGAAACTTTACACTGTCATGAATACTACCTGAGGATGCATACAGACATATATTCTGTCTTATATCTGAAATGAGAGATAATTGAATTTTATATTTCCATATATTGCCATATGTGCTAATAGTCTCAAAATCCCAAGTCTAAAAGATTCAATGGCCGTTGATGAAATTTTACACAGGTGTTGAAAACTACCAAAGGATGTGCATAAAGAAAATTATCCCTGTCCTATGTGGTTAAAATAATCAACTATACTTACTTCAATATTGCACTTTGTGTAATAACTTGCAAGTAACTCCACCTCAAAGATTGTACTGATTTTGATGATGTGAGTGAAGGTCCTTAATATGTGGTAATAGTCTTGTAAGAAAGTTGCTTGATAATGATGTGAATCTTATTTCAACATTTTATTCAAAAATATGCTAGCACAGAGATATACTGGCTTTAATGGTGATGAAAACAAATCAATATTAAAAGCAACTTTTCTACAAATTCTTGAACATTTTGATGTTAAGGGTTGGGTTGTTTAGCGGTTTGAAGTGAACAAAATTGTTAGGCTCACGTAATGACTCTACATTTATCTACTATCTATTAGAAGACTGTAAAATTGTTTTTGCTCTGTTTCCTTTTTGTACATTTCTATGATCGGTCATTCATATTTCAAATGTACCAATAGTATTGGAGGGATATCTTTTGAAGTTCACTTAACTTAAATTGGACAGAGTATTATAAATATTGTCAAATTGTCTTTGAAAATAATTTAGAAATTACTCAAAGGGTTAGTAATATAATTACCTTTCTAGAATAAGTAACTTTAGAAGGAAAGCATTTGATTTTGATATTTCTGCTTCAGAAATGAAACTCTATACTGGAATTTCTTATAAGAGATGATTTGTCATTTGGATTTCCCTAATGTTATTTTTGCTTTTGGACAGTAATGTTCCTTTGGCCCCATCTTTAAGTATGTACATTTCTAACGCATTAGCTGCTTCATAAATTAAAAATTAAGGTACATATGTAAACAATGGTCCTTTCAATTAACTTATACTTAAATGTTATCAATTTAAGAGGATAGCAAAGTCGTTTAATATTGTCTATCTAAGGCGGGCTGAGCAACATTGATGAAACAAAAGTTTCTGTATTTTCACTCTAGAATATCCCAAAATAGCTGTTATACTGCCAAATATTATCAAATATAGGTTAGAAATTTTATGTTGTAACTATAATTTACTAACAATGTTCTGACTTATAATTTACTAACATTGTTCTAACTGTATAATTTACTAACATTGTTCTGACTTTTAGGCAGCTTGATTTTAACGGTAATGTTGTTCAAGGATACAATCAATGTAAACTTATTGATACAATCCAATGTAAACTTATTGATACAATCCAATGTAAACTTATAGATACAATCCAATGTAAACTTATTGATACAATCCAATGTAAACTTATTGATCCAATCCAATGTAAACTTTTAACGACCATTCTGTTAAAGAACAAATTCCTGGATATTTTGATAATATGAGCTCCCTCTTATTTGTTATATTTACAAGAAATCTACCCGGAAATATGTGTTTAATTATAGCCAATTGTGTAAGATGTTAATATCAGTGAAAATACTACTTCATGTAATTGCAGTAATTCCGAATACATTTATGGACCCATTTCCCATGTTATATCAGGAGATCTTAACATCGTTCAAGACCGAGAGTTAAAGTATCTGCACAAATAAGATGGTTCAGTTCATCAATACAAAACATTTGGTTAAAAGCTATAAAGTTAACAAATTATTAATCAATTTAAAGACATTTCGAAAACAATATTGTATGAACTTTTAGACATCCAAAAATGCAGATATATTCTGATATTATATAAATGTTTGAATCCTGTTATGCTGCTTTTGCACGTCTTTCACCTTTGGCTCCTCTGACAACCAGCTGGTTGTTAATTGCAGGTTATGGTGGTATTTCAGGTTTGGTGGCAGCTGTTTCCAGAAAGATGTACTGAACCTTGTTTACCTGTGAATGTCTCAACTTACCTGAGGTGGCAGAATACTGGCAACAGGTAACAAACAGTTGCAGATTAACCGGTGGCAAAGGGGCACGTGCCCCACCCCAGTCAGGTCACCAATTTTTTTTTATAAATAATTTTATTGTGACTGAATCTATTATCAAGTGGATATTGACTCACAGTTTGATGACTTTAACTTAACTGGTAGTTAATTCCCAGCTTCATCCATGCATGATTTATTACTTATCGATGGGTGTGTAAATATTGGCAGCTATGTGTAATGTCTGTTCCAAAGCCTTTATTAACTACTGATTAGAATAAGAATAAATGTTTTTATTGGTTTCTAATCTAATATTACAGAATGTTACCATGTTCAGGAAAGAAATGCCCAACCAAAATCGTCTTTAAAATTAAGTTAAAAAAATATGTTTAAGTGTCAATAACAAAAGCAGTGGTGGTATTTGTTTTTTATATATCATATTTGTTCGCTTATTGTTTTGTACATAAATCAGGCCGTTAGTTTCTCGTTTGAATGGTTTTACATTTGTCATTTCAGGGCCACTTATAGCACAATACGGTATGAGTTTTCTCAAAGTTGAAGGCCGTGCGGTGACCTGTAGTTGTTAACTTCTATGTCATTTGATCTCTGGTGAGAGTTGTCTCATTGGCAATCATACCACATCTCCTTACTTTTATATTATGTATCTGTGTGAACTGAATATTGAAACACAGTCAAGGTGATAGAAAAAACAACAATTGTTTATTTTTGTATTTCTGAACTGAATAGGAGCAGTGGAAATGTGTAATAAACAGCTGACTAATTTATCTCTGTGAATACCCAATGTTCACCTTGCAATTATAATTTCTTTTATTTGTTATTTCAAAATTTGATATCTGAGGATAAACGCCTTTTATTTAAAAGATCCTTATTTATAAGGAGAAAGTCGTGTATTTGAAAGTATTAGTCAAAGAAGAATTATAAAAATAGTGAAAATGTTATGTACCTCTTACATTATGATTATAGCTTGTATTTTGTTACTTACTCTATAAATTTGAGTCAGATTGATCCATTAGATTCAGGAGGGGACCACTGTTAATCAACTTATTTTCGTGTTTAGCGATTTCAACCCGATTTTGTTGGCAATTTATATTCTTGATTTTGTAATTTTGTTCATGTATTTATAATAGAAAATATCAAAGATAGACACTTTCATAATATTTTGTAATATTTGCATTATTTAAATAAGCTCTAAATATAAGTTTGTTTACAGTATTGTTTATTGCTCTTTACTTTGTTGGAGACAATAGTATTCACAACAGAAATTTGGAATAAAAGTCGCATCAGTCTAGCATTGTGCCTATAATAATAGATGCATCTTCTTTCACATTTACAGTAATTAAAATTGATGCTCCTTTCTTCACAGGTAATTAACATAAACGACTCACCAGAGAAGACGATTTGCCAATAAGATTATAGAATGTCTGTTTAATACAGTGACCAACAAAAATATGCAATCTTTGGGTTTGCTTTCAAAAGAAAGACACGTGATACAAGGTAATATAGAAATAAGAAGATGTGGTATGATTGCCAATGAGACAACTCTCTGAGTTCAAATGTTTGTGAATGGTGGATGTAAGCAATGCTGAGACCGTGCAGCTCAACAATGAGATAACCATACCATATAATCCACTATAAAAGGCCTTGACATGAAATAATATGAAACAATTCAAACAAGAAAACTAACTAATGAGTTTATAACAAAACAATTTACAAAAAACTAATATGACAGACATGAACCAACAACAACCACTGAACTACAGGCTCTTACTGGGAAGGCACATAAAAATATGGCTGGGTTAAACATTTTTGTGAGTGTAATGTAAACTACAGATTGGACAAATTTTTTCAACTAATTACTGTAGCCTGACCAATCAAATTTACTTAATAATAGATAAAATGTAATATTATGCATGTTTGACAGTCACTTTGACTGTATATTGATAATTTTGACCTTAACATGTCAAATCTGCATCTGAAACACTTTTCATCTTGAAATAATGAATAAAACCAAACACTTTGACAGAAAGATAACAATTGGAATCAAGCGTATACACAATGTATCACACAAATAGAAAATGACACTTCTCGAAATTAATAAAAAATCTCCTCCACTTCATAGCCTATGAATGTTTATGCAACTTTAACAAATTTCTTTTAAAGAATTGTAAAGGTCCAATCCATTGGACTGTATGAGATACATGCAATATCTACACCATTAAAATCAAAGACAAAACCTTAGTAAACTTCATGATAAAGATCAGCAATAAACTGGTTGTGCTTTGAAAATATGATTATTTCAAGAACATTGATGGATTTTACATACATTTAAAAGATTATTTCAAACATTATAATTATAGTCAACAGGAGAAATTACAAGCCTGCTAACCCAGGCCTATTCAAATATAGTAGGGCCAGTAGCAAGTTCCTGAAAGAGGAGCTACAGAGGTTGTTTTTTGCCATGACAGTTTGTTTTTTGGGCTTGAATTATCACATATATCTCAAGTATGTCTAACCACTTACATATCTTAAAATCTTTTTTTTTTTTATTTAAAGAGAATCAGCTGCTATTTATATATGTAAATATTTAATGGATGAAGGGCCAAATTACATATCTATGATCCAAAAGTGGAGGAAAACAGTTAATAACGAATAATCTTATCTATGACCCAAAAGTGGAGGAAAACAGTTTATAACGTAAGTCTTATCTTCCAAAAGTGGAGAAAAACAGTTTATAACGTAAGTCTTATCTATAACCCAAAGTGGAGGAAAAACAGTTAATAACGTAAGTCTTATCTATGACCCAAAAGTGGAGGAAAACGGTTAATAACAAAGTCTTATCTATGACCCAAAGTGGAGGAAAAACAGTTAATAACGTAAGTCATCTATGACCCAAAGTGGAGGAAAAACAGTTAATAACGTAAGTCTTATCTATGACCCAAAAGTGGAGGAAAACAGTTAATAACGTAAGTCTTATCTATGACCCAAAAGTGGAGGAAAACAGTTTATAACGTAAGTCTTATCTTCCAAAAGTGGAGGAAAACAGTTAATAATGTTAGTCTTATCTTTAATGTATTATTAACTCAGTCCTCTGTATACCAGAACTTTTACTGTAAGTTTTATAATCAACCCTTGATAGACATGAAGATTTTTTACTGTGTTGTGAGAACTTGAGTTTTTTATATTAACAACAGGTCAAAAATCAGTCAATCAATTCACCATTCTAGGTGCAAAACCAAATTTAGAAAAGTGCTTGGATGTACAAAATCTATAAAGTGTTATTTTTCATTGATAAGAATCTAATGCATTCTGGGAAATATCTCAAATGTTCTACTGCATCAAAATTGTCTAAAACAAAGGATACCCATAACAACATGGTATAACTTCTACTCATTTTGGTGTATTCTGAAATGAATTATACAGAATGAAACTCACCAACCAATGAAATTACCCACAATCCTTTGTATTCTGAAATGGTGGATTATACAGAATGAAACTCAACAACCATTGAAATTACCACAATCCTTTGTATTCTGAAATGGTGAATTGTACAGTGAAACTCAACAACCAATGAAATTACCCACAATCCTTTGTTTTTATTCTGAAATGGTGAATTATACAGAATGAAACTCACCAACCAATGAAATTACCCACAATCTTTGTATTCTGAAATGGTGAATTATACAGAATGAAACTCAACAACCAATGAAATTACCCACAATCCTTTGTATTCTGAACCATCCTTTATATTCTGAAATGGTGAATGTACATAATGAAACTCAACAACCAATGAAATTATCCACAATCCTTTGTATTCTGAAATGATGAATTATACAGAATGAAACTCAACAACCAATGAAATTACCCACAATCCTTTGTATTCTGAAATGGTGAATTATACAGAATGAAACTCAACAACCAATGAAATTACCCAATCCTTTGTATTCTGAAATGGTGGAATTATACAGAATGAAACTCAACAACCAATGATATTACCCACAATCCTTATTATTCTGAAATAGTGAATTATACAGAATGAAACTCACCAAACAATGAAATTATCCACAATCCTTTGTATTCTGAAATGGTGAATTATACAGAATGAAACTCAACAACCAATGAAATTACCCACAGTCCTTTGTATTCTGAAATGGTGAATTATACAGAATGAAACTCATTCTTTTCAATGGAGAGTTGCAAAAGTTATGTTGTCATCAGAAAATTTCACATGAACAGTAAGCACTTTCTTGGACATATGCTTATATTGATTCCTCTGTGATTGCCTTAAACCCCAGGATTAGCTTTGCAATGCATCAGAAAATTTCCATGGTTGTAAAGCACAGTAGCAAATGTTTACATCCACTTTGAAGGGCACACTTATTGTTCAATGTCAAATTTACCTAATTCACAAAATGTTATTGCATTGAAATTATAAAAATAACAACCCTGGAAAATATCCATATTTGATTGATAAGTGAGATAAAATTTATAGATTCATATATGACTATGAGAGATGAAAAACTAGTACTTTGTGAATTTCAGGAACTAACATCCAGCTATCTCAGACGACCCAAGCAGAGTAAAAGAACTGGTAACCATCCATAAAGATCCATACAAGGCTGCAGAGAATACACATGCTCTGGTCTGTACAGAATGGGATGAATTTATAGTAAGTTGGGAAAAAATAACCTGAACAGGACATATTTTCCCAGAATTTCTTCCATCTGTTGCAAGCTAATATTGAATAACATGTAAATTTTTCAATATTTAATAGAATGGAATTAATTCTTGGTATCTAGTGGTTTGTTTGAATTTTACCATAGAAATGAATAAACGGCACAGTATTTCAAATTGTTTGAAGATAAATATTTGATCAAACCTTTCATGTTATATAAATTCAGAAACTTTTGGGTTGTTGATATTATGACTGTTGGTTAATGCACAAAATGCAAGATGAATTATTTTGACTTCAGGAAATGGTGCATACAGATAATGCTAATAAAATTTAAATGGATTCTTATTTTGTGAAACCTATCCCATCACATTTTTATGCCCCACCTAGGGCATTATGTTTTCGGATGTGCGTCAGTCCGTCTGTCCACCACGTCCGTCCATTCGTCAATCTGTCCCACTTCAGGTTAAAGTTTTGGTCAAGGTAGTTTTTGATGAAGTTGAGTCCAATCAACTTGAAACTTAGTACACATGTTCTCTATGATATGATCTTTCTAATGTTAATGCCAAATTAGGTTTTGACCCCAATTTCACGGTCCACTGAACATAGAAAATGATAGTGAGTGGGGCATCAGTGTACTATGGACATTCTTGTTTTATAATAAAACATCACAATATTTCTGAATTTACAGAAAATAAAATGTTTCTTCAGATATTTTTACCTGACAAAATTTTGAATTATCAAGTATTAACAGACTAGGTCTTAATATCTTGCTTGGGTATATACAGATTATGCAGATAGCATTACATACAGATTAATACATTGCCTTTTCCATGTCTACCGGTATCAACCGAGACCCCATATCAGCCTGAAACATCTATGGATGATACCTGATTTGATATGGAAGGACATGTATTAATCTTTATCATATACCATGCGATGAACACACAAGGCTGATAACCCCAGACCATGACATCACATAGGGTGATATGGGTTATCAGCCTGGTGTGTTAGGCTAGTTTATTACTGCTCTTTTCACATATGCATAACTATCATATTAATGCTAAGTACATGTAAATGATAAAATATGTAAATAATGTAAAATGGTGCAATAAGATATTCAGAGTCTCAAATTAAAACAAATGGGCTGCTTTCAACAAATATATTGATTGAAAAACTTTCTTTGCTAGATAACAAAAGGATCAAAAGCTGATGTAAAAATAGTATTAAAATAGAAGACTAAAACTAATAATAAGACATTTTACAAATCTGTTGTTTAGTCACTTTTTGGTCTGTGTTTAAAGCATGTGAAGCTAGCAGTTATAATTGATAGAATTTGTCTTGTTCTTTCAGAATTACGATTATGAGAAGATTTATGGCGGTATGTTGAAACCAGCTTTCTTATTTGATGGTAGAATCATACTTGATCATCAAGATTAATGGGATTAGGTTTTAATGTGATAACAATTGGCAAAGATTACAACCAAACGTTCTGAGACCATATGCACCAGCACCAGCACAATAGTTGTCAATTTTGGGTTGTTAACTTGTTGTTTTTTTTGTATTTAGAATTTATTTTGACAATCATATTTCCATTTTGTTATGACATATCAAAAGCATGAATAAATCTGTTACATTCTGTGTTACCATGGTAATAGTTAATTGAAAATAAGAATATTTGATCAATTTGTTGATTAAAGGAGGATTTGTATTAAAGAATTGAATACCGTCAGAAATCTAAACATTCTGTTTATATTTGTTTGATGTAAACCACAGAGATTTTCATGAATCAATCATTTCATAAATAAATGTCTGCATTCACTCATATTAATATGAATGAAATGAAATAACATAGATGCAAAATTCAGATTTAATATTTAAGTGATGAATTTAAAATGTTATTATTGTTTACATGTTGGATTGGCAGACAAAATTTATTTACTCAGTGAATTTGATCTGATTAGGCATGGATTAAACTGATCTGTGATTTAGGAACATTCTAATTAAAGGAAAAGAAAATAGTCACAGTGATTATATTAACTATCTCCAAACAAAAGTATTAATGTTACCATAGATTTGTTTGTAACGACTCATAGATAACCATTTCTATTAATTTCAATAGAATGTCCCCAGGTATGTAGTCCTTTAGGCCATGCTTTGTCTAGAGTAATTTATCAAGAAATAGACTTATATTACCATTATTTTGTATTTTACATTTATAAAAACATTACAGAATTTGTATGCTAGCATTTCATAGGGCGGATCCAGGGGCGGGGTCTGGGGCCCCCTTTCGTGGAAAAATTTGGTTGATTATAGGGAATCACTGAAGCGTGACTGGAGCGGGCACCCCTTACAAAAAGTTCTGGATCCGCCACTGCATTTAGTGTTGTGGGAAATTGTACTAATGAGCTGTTAGTGTTGTTGAAGTGTCAAGGTAAAGGCACTAATTCTAACATACTTGAAACAGTATCTGAAGTGATAATCAATTTATGGTTACAAGAGCGCATTACTCGTTACATTATTCGTAATGCATTTTCCATAGGGTACCACTGGTGTTCCGTTTTTTTCGAAGACTACAAACTAGGGAAAAACGGGTAGCAGTTCTGTTACTAGAAATGCCAGTGTTGCATTACCAAAAAAAATATAGGTCATGCGGCAAATTGACTTAAAATGCAGTTGAAAAAGATCGCTATTTTTTTTCGCTTAATGAAAAAGGCATATTTTAATGGCTCCGACGTGCAGAAATGGAAGATATTTTCTATACTTAGTAAATGTGAATATGATTTTCTGCAATTTTAAACCTAATTGGATAAACTTTGATTAAGTAATTCCAATCCTGTATCATCCAATCAGAAGTCGATAGGATTCTATTCTGAGTACCATCTTGGGGTGCTTGCCGGTAAAATGTAAACAAATAATTGCCTGTAGTAACCTTATGTTCCAAGTGTTAAAGGGAGGTAATTAACAAAATTGACAAAAGTTACTTCCCTTGATTGGTGAATCTCTTTTGTTTTACTGACATTTCTGTATTGGTGTTTTGCATTAATGTGCAGAAAAGTCAGAAGGTTGGCTGTGATAAATTTAGATCAAAACTGACTTACTCATAATTTTTCATTAATATTTGCAATGTTCAGCATTTCATTTGTTTTTTTTTAATTTTCAAGAAGTAGTATAATTTTATGATATGAATTGTGGGTATATCTCTGATTTTTTCAGAGAGGATGCCATTTTATTCACCAGTGTAATCATGATTATGTTCGGTTATTTTATTTAAGTTGTATTTTATTTTTTCAAAGTTATGAAACAACTTTTAGCAAAATTTCTATCTTTGAAAAATGAATTCTAACAATGTGACAATAAGTATAGTTTCCCAAATTTTAAATGTTATTTCAGTGTGTTCTTTCATTCTTTTTAGATATTACATGTTGATGCTTTCTTTACTGAAATATAATTGACCTCAACACTGTTGATATACTGACATAATTTTAGGTCAATTTAATATTAGTATCTTTCTCCAGTTTACTTCCCTTTAATCACACTGCAAAACAAATACATAGATAAAGAAATTAAAGTGTAGCAATAGAGAAGGATTTTCCTTCCAAAATTACCCCTTGATAGTGAGCCACTACTCTACTTAGCTAAATGAGTTATCCATTAGTGCCAATGGAGAATGATTATAAATCAACTAGGTCAATAGTAGCCTTGCTACATAAACTCTTAAATTGACTTCCAAATTTTCTGTTAAAGATTTTTACTCATTATGAAACTGTACATTTAGAAATTAATTTGAGGTTTCTGAAAGTGCAACTGAATTGGATCCAATTATTTAAGAGTTCGTACTTTTATTCTGATCATGCATAATAATTCAAAGGTGGCATTAATAGATTTGCATTCACACAATCTACATATACTTATGTCCAAATTTACAGTTAGGAAATATCCAATGCTGAAAAATTGTGACATATTACCCCATTACAAGGGAGGCACTTTTATAACAATGATTAAATCACATGCAACCTGTTAGATTAAGATTGAATGGTGATAAATATGTTGTTTAGTGATTATTGTTTATGACACTGCCAAATGATTATGTTTCTATGTTGTGGTTTCTTCTAACTAAATCATTATGAAATCCAGTTTCAAGATTCAAGATTCATTGAAATCCAGTTAGATGTCCACAAAGTTCTCACTTATAAATAATTCCATTTAGGTAATGCAATCTGGGATTACTTTTGACATTATTTGATATTTGATATTTACATTTATATTGCTTAAGCATAATAAAGAATTTCTGACAGTTTTTAGTTTCTTTCTACAGTTGGAATTATTATACACCCACTTTAAGGATATACCCTATTTAACCTTGTATAGTATGCAGTTGTGTATAATATGCACCACTTTTCATCCTCAAAATCGTGAAAAAGTTTGAAAAAATTGAAAAAGTCAAAAAAAAAAAATTGGTAAAGAAAATAAAAAAGGTAAAAATAAATTGTATTCACTAGTTTCCTATGTCTATATAAAATGAGGAGATGTGGTATGATTGTCAAGAGACTATCACTAAAGTTCAAATGAAGTGGATGTAGCAATTAGAGGTAACCGTATGGCCTTTAACAATGAGAAAAAGATACCATACAGTCAGCTATAAAGGCCCCTCCAGCAAATATCTATGTCACACTTTTCTCAGTTGGTTAGCATCTTAACAGTGATCAATTGTGAGCACTTTGTAGATCTATCAGACACCTTTTCCTGCATAGTACCCTGTGAAAGTACAGAATGTGCAAATTTGGAAATGAGGAAAATTGAACATTTTGTAAAGGAATATGTACAGGAACAAAGAATGTCGAAATCTAAATCTTTATAGATAATTAATGGTTCTTCAAGCGAGAGAGTTTCTCAGTACATTGTACTACTGTACTAAACACAATGACTTCATATTTGGTCAGTAGCTTAGCAGTGATGAGTTATAACCTGTGAGTTTTACAGATCTGACAGACTACTGCCTGTTTCTTGATAGGTGACATGTGCATTTTTATAATATTTATTTGTACATCAAGTGTAAAAATACCATTGGAGTTCAATTTCTGATTTGAAATCAGCCACTGCTCACAGCTAGATTGACCATGAATATTTTGGCCAATTTCTGATTTGAAATCAGCCACTCATTCTCACTGTTAGTTTGACCATGAATATTTTGGCCAATTTCTGATTTAAAATCAGCCACTTATTCTCACAGCTAGATTGACTCTCATAATTTGGCCAATTTCTGATTCAAAAACAGCCACTGTTCTCACAGCTAGATTGACCCCATATTTTGGCCAATTTCTGATTTGAAATCAGCTGCTAGTTCTTACAGCTAGATTGACCATGAATATTTTGGCCAATTCCTGATTTGAAATCAGCCTCGCTCTCACAGCTCCATTGACTGAATATCTTAGGCTTGGGACATACAGGTTCTTGGCTTGGGATAGGCAAATACAAAATACAGGCTCTGGCTTGGAAAACATACAGATTCTTGATTGGATAGGCAAATACAAAAATACAGGCTCTAGCTTGGAACACACATACAGGTTCTGTCAACAATTTTGGTTTCTGAATAGTAACTTTAGATACTTATTGGGATTAGAATCAGACTTGGATTTATGGTCTTTTATACGACCGCAAAAAAATTTTGCGGTCGTATACTGGTATGACGTCGTCGTCGTCGTCGTCCGAAGACGCATTGGTTTTCGCACTCTAACTTTAGTTTAAGTGAATGGATCTCTATGAAATTTTATCATAAAGTTCAATATCACAAAAGGAAGGTTGGGATTGATTTTGGGGGTTATGGTACCAACAGTTAAGGAATTAGGGGCCAAAAAGGGGCCAAAAATAAGCATTTTTGTAACTTCCAGACATAACTTGTGTGTTAGTGTATGGATCTCTCTGACTTTGTACCACAAGGTTCCATATCACAAAGGGATTGCTGGGATTGATTTTGGGGTAATTGCCTCAAAATTTTAGGAATTAGGGGCCAAAAGGGCAAAAACAAGCATTTTCTAGTTTCATGACAATAACTTGTGTGTAAGTGTATAGATCTTTCTGAAATTGTACTACAAGGTTCCATATCACAAAGGAAAGCTGGAATTGAGTTTGGGGTAATTGCCTGAAACGTTTAGGAATTAGGGGCCAAAAGGGCCAAAATAAGCATTTTCTAGTTCCCAGACAATAACTTGTGTTCAAGTGTATGGATCTCTCTGAAATTGTACTGCAAGGTACCATACCTCAAAGGAAGGCTGGGATTGAGTTTGGGGTGATGAATCATAAGGGGTTCAAAAATTTGGGGATTATTTTTTTTCCTTTTTTTCCTTTTTTTTTTCTTTAAAATTTTCCATTTTAAGTTGGTTATTTCTGATTTATATTTAAAAGCAAATAATAATGATATGGCAGGAGATACACACCAAACAGGATGTGTAAATTATTATAAAATAAGTATTGTGCAATAGCAAGAAATTTTCAATTGCACAGTATTGCGCAATAGCAAGAAATCTTCAATTGCACAGTATTGCGCAATAGCAAGAAATATCCAATAACACAATATTGCGCAATAGCAAGAAATTGTCAATTGTACAGTATTGGGCAATAGCAAGAAATATTCAATTGCACAGTATTGCGCAATTGCAAGAAATATTCAATTACACAGTATTGTGCAAAAGAAGATACTTTGTATAAATTGCTTATTTCTTGACCAATTTCAATGGGGTTTTATTCTTGAACTCTTGGGGTTCTTTAATATGCTGAATCTAACCGTGTATTAAGTTTTTGGATTTTGGTCCCGTTTTCAAATTGGTCTACATTAAGGTCCAAAGGGTCCAAAATTAAACTTAGTTTGATTTTAACAAAAATTGAATTCTTAGGGTTCTTTGATATGCTGAATCTAAACATGTATTTAGATTTTTGATTATGGGCCCAGTTTTCAAGTTGGTTTAAATCGGGGTCCAAAATTAAACTTTGTTTGATTTCAACAAAAATAGACTATATGAGGTTCTTTGATATGCTGAATCTAACCATGTATTTAGATTTTTGATTTTTGGGCCCCGTTATCAACTTTGTCCACATTGAGGTCAAAAGGGTCCAAAATTAAACTTTGTTTGATTTCATCAAAAATTGAATTGTTGGGGTTCTTTGATATGCCGAATCTAACCGTGTATTTAGATTCTTAATTTTTGGTCCCGTTTTCAAATTGGTCTACATTAAGGTCCAAAGGGTCCAAAATTAAACTTAGTTTGATTTTAACAAAAATTGAATTCTTAGGGTTCTTTGATATGCTGAATCTAAACATGTATTTAGATTTTTGATTATGGGCCCAGTTTTCAAGTCGGTCCAAATCAGGGTCCAAAATTAAACTTTGCTTGATTTCAACAAAAGTTGAATATATGGGGTTCTTTGATATGCTGAATCTAACCATGTATTTAGATTTTTGATTTTTGGGCCCCGTTATCAACTTTGTCCACATTGAGGTTAAAAGGGTCCAAAATTAAACTTTGTTTGATTTCACTTTGTTTGATTTCATAAAAATTGAACTCTTGGGGTTCTTTGATATGCTGAATCTAACCATGTATTTAGATTTTGGATATTGGTTGGGCCCCATTATCAACTTTGTCCACATTGAGGTTCAAAGGGTCCAAAATTAAACTTTGTTTGATTTCATCAAAATTGAATTATTGGGGTTCTTTGATATGCCGAATCTAACCGTGTATTTAGATTCTTAATTTTGGTCCCGTTTTCAAATTGGTCTACTTTAAGGTCCAAAGGGTCCAAAATTAAACTTAGTTTGATTTTAACAAAATTGAATTCTTAGGGTTCTTTGATATGCTGAATCTCAACATGTATTTAGATTTTGATTATGGGCCCAGTTTTCAAGTTGGTCCAAATCAGGGTCCAAAATTAAACTTTGTTTGATTTCAACAAAATTGAATATATGGGGTTCTTTGATATGCTGAATCTAACCATGTATTTAGATTTTTGATTTTGGGCCCCGTTATCAACTTTGTCCACATTGAGGTCAAAAGGGTCCAAAATTAAACTTTGTTTGATTTCATCAAAATTGAACTCTTGGGGTTCTTTGATATGCTGAATCTAACCATGTATTTAGATTTTGGATATTGGACCATAATAGGTGAATGTCCAATTCAAAATTTTTAAGTTCTTAGAGCACATTCATTCTGTGTCAGAAACCTAGGCTGTGTCAAATATTTAATCACAATCCAAATTCAGAGCTGTATCAAGCTTGAATGTTGTGTCCATACTTGCCCCAACTATTCAGGGTTCGACCTCTGCGGTCGTATCAAGCTGCGCCCTGCGGAGCATTTTATTTTAGATTATCTCCCTTTAATATGTGAAACTATAAGCACAACTCTTCCATAAACAGCTAGACAGATATTAATGAAACTTTACACTGTCATGAATACTACCTGAGGATGCATACAGACATATATTCTGTCTTATATCTGAAATGAGAGATAATTGAATTTTATATTTCCATATATTGCCATATGTGCTAATAGTCTCAAAATCCCAAGTCTAAAAGATTCAATGGCCGTTGATGAAATTTTACACAGGTGTTGAAAACTACCAAAGGATGTGCATAAAGAAAATTATCCCTGTCCTATGTGGTTAAAATAATCAACTATACTTACTTCAATATTGCACTTTGTGTAATAACTTGCAAGTAACTCCACCTCAAAGATTGTACTGATTTTGATGATGTGAGTGAAGGTCCTTAATATGTGGTAATAGTCTTGTAAGAAAGTTGCTTGATAATGATGTGAATCTTATTTCAACATTTTATTCAAAAATATGCTAGCACAGAGATATACTGGCTTTAATGGTGATGAAAACAAATCAATATTAAAAGCAACTTTTCTACAAATTCTTGAACATTTTGATGTTAAGGGTTGGGTTGTTTAGCGGTTTGAAGTGAACAAAATTGTTAGGCTCACGTAATGACTCTACATTTATCTACTATCTATTAGAAGACTGTAAAATTGTTTTTGCTCTGTTTCCTTTTTGTACATTTCTATGATCGGTCATTCATATTTCAAATGTACCAATAGTATTGGAGGGATATCTTTTGAAGTTCACTTAACTTAAATTGGACAGAGTATTATAAATATTGTCAAATTGTCTTTGAAAATAATTTAGAAATTACTCAAAGGGTTAGTAATATAATTACCTTTCTAGAATAAGTAACTTTAGAAGGAAAGCATTTGATTTTGATATTTCTGCTTCAGAAATGAAACTCTATACTGGAATTTCTTATAAGAGATGATTTGTCATTTGGATTTCCCTAATGTTATTTTTGCTTTTGGACAGTAATGTTCCTTTGGCCCCATCTTTAAGTATGTACATTTCTAACGCATTAGCTGCTTCATAAATTAAAAATTAAGGTACATATGTAAACAATGGTCCTTTCAATTAACTTATACTTAAATGTTATCAATTTAAGAGGATAGCAAAGTCGTTTAATATTGTCTATCTAAGGCGGGCTGAGCAACATTGATGAAACAAAAGTTTCTGTATTTTCACTCTAGAATATCCCAAAATAGCTGTTATACTGCCAAATATTATCAAATATAGGTTAGAAATTTTATGTTGTAACTATAATTTACTAACAATGTTCTGACTTATAATTTACTAACATTGTTCTAACTGTATAATTTACTAACATTGTTCTGACTTTTAGGCAGCTTGATTTTAACGGTAATGTTGTTCAAGGATACAATCAATGTAAACTTATTGATACAATCCAATGTAAACTTATTGATACAATCCAATGTAAACTTATAGATACAATCCAATGTAAACTTATTGATACAATCCAATGTAAACTTATTGATCCAATCCAATGTAAACTTTTAACGACCATTCTGTTAAAGAACAAATTCCTGGATATTTTGATAATATGAGCTCCCTCTTATTTGTTATATTTACAAGAAATCTACCCGGAAATATGTGTTTAATTATAGCCAATTGTGTAAGATGTTAATATCAGTGAAAATACTACTTCATGTAATTGCAGTAATTCCGAATACATTTATGGACCCATTTCCCATGTTATATCAGGAGATCTTAACATCGTTCAAGACCGCAAAAATAGTGTCGGGTCTTATCATGCAATATGGAATGCGTGGTTGCATGGGTGTTTTATTATATCAAAATGTATTATTTATTCTTAGATATCCCAAGAGTTAGTTTAAATGATGCATTTTGTACTTTTTATTCTTAGATATCCCAAGAGTTAGGCTAAATGATGCATTTTGTACTATTTATTCTAAGTTATCCCAAGAGTTAGGCTAAATGATGCAGTTTGTACTATTTATTCGTAGATATTCCAAGAGTTTGGTGGAATGATGCAGTTTGCATTGTTCATACCTAGATATCCCAAGAGTTTGTTGAAATGTTGCAGTTTCCATTTTTTATGCCTAGATATATCCAAAGAGTTTTGTGAAATGATGCAGTTTGTATTATTTATACCTAGATATCCCAAGAGTTTGGCTAAATGATACATTTTGTTCTATTTATTTTTAGATATCCAAAGAGTTAAGCTAAATGATGCATTTTGTACTATTTATTCTTAGATATCCCAAGAGTTAGGCTAAATGATGCATTTTGTACTATTTTTTCTTAGATATTCCAAGAGTTTGGTGGAATGATGCATTTTGTATTAATTATTCTTAGATATCCCAAAAGTTAGGCTGGATGATGCATTTTGAATTATTTATTCTTAGATATTCCAAGAGTGTGGTGGAATGATGCATTTTTTACTAATTATTCTTAGATATCCCAAGAGTTTGGTGGAATGATATAGTTTGTACTATTTATACTTAGATATCCCAAGAGTTAGGCTAAATGATGCATTTTGTATTATTTATTCTTAGATATCTCAAGAGTTTGGTGGAATGATACAGTTTGTACTATTTATTCTTAAATATCCCAAGGGTTAGGCTGGATGATGCAGTTTTTATACTACCGCAAAAAAATTTTGTGGTTGTATATTGGTATCACGTTGTCGTTGTCCGAAGACAGTTAGTTTCCGGATAGTAACTTTAGTATAAGTAAATAAAAATCTATGAAATTCAAACACAAGGTTTATAACCACAAAAGGAATGTTGGGATTGATTATGGGGGTTATGGTCCTAACAGTTTAGGAATTAGGGCCAAAAAGAGGCCCAAAAAGGCTTTTTTTCTAGTTTCCAGACAATAACTTGTGTTTAAGTGAATGGATCTCTCTGAAATTATACCACAAGTTTCCATACCACAAAGGGATGGTTAGGATTGGCTTTGGGGGTTATGGCTCAAAGGTTTAGGAATTAGGGGCAAAATTTGGAAAACAAGGGTTTCCTGGTTAATGGACAATTTAAAAGCAGTGTAAGGAGGTAATTCAAAACAAAAGTGTACAATGTTGTACAATGTTGGATTACCTCCCTTACACTGCTTTAAATTATCTATTAAGACTTTTATGATGAATGGGTAATTATGGTTGCAAACTCCATTGGTAATTTAAATTGAGATTTTGACCATATCTTGAGGGAAAGATTTTTTTGAAAAAGGGAGGGGGCAATTTTTCTCATTTCAGATTTCAGAAATTAAACAAAATTTCTTCACATATTTTTGCAAAAAAGGTGGGTTTTTTTTTTTTGGGGAGGTTACGCAACAGCATAGTGTATTGCTCAAAAGCAAAAAAAAAAAAATGGGTTAATTTTTTTTTTTGGTGGAGGGGGGGGTCAATTCGCACGGGCACAGTGTATTGCACAGAAGCAAAAAATTGAATAACCAATTCTAAGTTCTTTGACTACAGTTATTCTGTGTCAGAAACCTATTATGTGTCAATATTTAATTACAATCCAAATTCAGACCTGTATCAAGCGCGATTATTGTGTCTATTTTTGCCCCAACTGTTCAGGATTGGACCTCTGCAGTCATATCCAGCTGCGCCCGGTGAAGCAATTTATTACTTTCTATTCTTAGATATCCACATGAAGCTGATAATAGAAGCAATGACCTGAATTTACGGATCAGTGGAGATGGTTACTTGACAGGTGATTTACAGATGGTGCTGCCACCTATGAGGGGAATTTATCTTGATTTGTACACAGGGTATATATCATTTAAAGCTTGTCCTGACTGTAAAGCCATGACTGTATGAGACATCATTAACAATTGTAATAAAAAAAAAAAAATTGTCTTTCTTGTTTAACAAATACCTGAATAAATTGAAGCCAACAAAAGTCTTTTAAGTATTTCTAGTGTAAAACACTATGTTGGGATTCATTTTTGGGGTGATTGTCCTAACTGTTTAGGAATATTATGATGCTGCCCCCTCATCATGGTTCATAGACTTTTGAATCTTTGGCATAGTTTACATTTAGGTACCATTTACCTTTGAAAATTCGTAAGATGTTATACAGAGAGAACAAATGTGTGATTTATTATGTATTTGATTAATATGCTATTTATTTTGTAGAAATATACATCTGACAAAAATTCCATCCTCAACAGAAGTTTGGAGAGGGTACCAGACGTTTGATATGTGTTATAGAGATAAACATGATTGTACTCAGTTAATTCCAGGTAAGATATGTGTTATAGAGATAAACATGATTATACTCAGTTAATTCAAGGTTAGATATGTGTTATAGAGATAAACATGATTCTACTCAGTTAATTCCAGGTAAGATATGTGTTATAGAGATGAACATGATTATACTCAGTTAATTCAAGGTTAGATATGTGTTATAGAGATAAACATGATTCTACTCAGTTAATTCCAGGTAAGATATGTGTTATAGAGATAAACATGATTATACTCAGTTAATTCAAGGTTAGATATGAGTAAGTTAAAAGAAAAAAAATTATTTTAGTTATTGCGCTTGGATAGGTAAATAATGTGCCAAGCAGGGCACACTGACACTCTGTTCTTTTATTGGTTATAGCTTAATACTGAGATATGATAAAGCCATGAGGTCTTTTTGCATTAGTGTAAACCAGAGGTAGCCATTTTTTGTTCCGCTTTGACAGAGTCAAAAAGCAAGATTTAGGTATGCTGTTCTGGTGGCAGTGGAGGCGAACAATAGTGGCTTCAACAATGTATTAGTTTGTGATTATGTCAGTTTGTGAGGAACCACTAGTGGTAGGTCAATGAAATTTGGTATGTAGATGCACATATCTCTGTGTCAACACTTTATGCACACATAAAACATAAATAGACCACATAGACCAAGGCTCCGTGTTGAAGACCGTACTTTGACCTATAATGGTTTACTTTTACTAAGTGTGACTTGGATGGAGAGTTGTCTCATTGGCACTCATACTACATCTTCTTATATCTATAGAAAGCATATATTTTTGGAATCATCATAAAGTAAATCAATAAAGACACGAAGAGTAACATTGTGTAAACCAAAAGAAGCAATGTATCTCCCTTATTTCAAGCGAAATGCCATACAACCATATATTTATTTAAACATTGTTAAGTAAGGTATCATTTGATTATCTACCTTATACAAAGTAAGGCTCAATTACCTTTATATATTTGATCTTAGTGTAGGCTAGAATTTCACCTAATGTGTAACTTTTGAACCACAAGTTACATTTTTTTACCCCTGTCACTAGGGGAAGGGGCCATTACGTGTTACCCTTGTCCATCCTGTCCATCCGTATTTCCTCAAAATTGGTTTCCGTTCTCTAACTTTAGTTTACCTCAACCAAATGTTATAAAACCTATACGCAATGCCTATTACCACAAAACATAGATCCAGTTCGAAATTGGGTGGCGTCACCTTTAACGTTGACGAGTTATGCCCCTTTATAAACATAAAAATTGCTGAATTTTTTGTTTCCGTTTCTAACTTAAGTTTGCCTCAACCAAATGTTATGAAATTTTATACAATGCTTATTACCAAAAAATTTGTAAGGGTTCCATGAACCCAGTGCTCTCGCCTACTTTTGCTGTTAGTGCAGGCTCAACAAAATGGGGAAAAATTATTAAAATTTTCCTCTAGATACTATCTTTTGATTGTAAGAAGCTTCCATCCAAGTTTGGTAAAAATCAAGGATGGTTTATGAATCTTAATAAATGTTTTAAAAACTTCAACTGCAGACAGTATGTAATGTTAACTGGAAGAAAAACTAAGTCCATTTATAAGTAATATACGGAAAAACAGGAAATAAATTTTTACAATATTTCCTTCTAGATGCTAGCTTTTAATCATAAACAAGCTTCTGTCAAAGTTTGGAAGAAATCCAGGATAGTTTCAGAAAGTTATTAAAATTTCAAAAACCACAGAGTGAATGTAATGTTAACTAGCAGAAAGACTAAGTCCATTTATAAGTAAAATACGGATAAACAGGATTTTTATTTTTTTACAAAATTTACCTCTGGATACTATCTTATGATCATAAATAAGCTTCTGTCCAAGTTTGGTAGAAAGTCAGGATAGTTTTAGAAAGTTATTAAAATTTCAAAAACTTTAACCACAGAGTGATTATTTGTGGACGCCGCTGCGGACGACGGAATGTAGGATCACTATGTCTCGCTTTAGCGACAAAAGTCGCAGGCTCGACAAAAACACAGATCAAGTTCGAAAATAGGTGGCATCACTTTTACAATTAATATATTCTCATGCATATGAACAAGCAGGGGCGTCTGTGGCCCATAGACACATTCTGCATTTATTTTTATACGACCGCAAAAAATTTTTTGGATTTGTATAATGCTATGATGTTGTTGTCGGCGTTTGCATCGTCGTCGTCGTCCTCAGACACATTTGGTTTCCGGACAATAACTTCAGTTTAAGTGAATTGATCTCTATGAAATTTAAAAAGAAGGTTCAATACCACAAAAGGAAGGTTGGGATTGATTTTGGGGGTTATGGAACCAACAGTTTAGGAATTAGGGGCCAAAAACAAGCATTTTCCTAGTTTCCATATAATAACTTGTGCTTAAGTGTATGGATCTCTCTAAAATTGTACTACAAGGTTGAATACCACAAAAGGAAGACTGGGATTGAGTTTTGGGGTAATTACTCAGAGAGGGGTTCAAAAGATTGGGGGATTTTTTCCAATTTTTTGGGGGCTTCATATTTTTTTTTCTTCAAGATTTTTGAAATTTCAAATATTTTGAAAAGTTTCAAGAAGAAATCTTTAATTGCATTGTGTTACACAATAGATTTTTGGGTAAAGACTGCATGAAATGCAATCAAAACTCTATGTTACTGACTTGATATCTAAAGCTCCCAAGGCTTATCACTACCTTTTTGATACAAAAAATATAGTGCATTGATCATAACATTCTATACATCCTATCCAAGAACATTTCCAGAAATTCACCAATGAAATATATGCTCAGATATTCAAGTCACAAAATGATGTTATACTTTGTCAAGAAAATTACATAACTTTTGCAAGGTGCAGGAATCTAATATCTGTTCTAAGCATATAAATGATGTCATTGTTAAAGTCATCTTTAAAAATTGGAGTTATCTCCCATTGTCCAGAATTGTAGTTGAATTAACTGCTTCTAATGCTTTATACAAAGCAAAGTTTAATTTTACTTCCACTGATAAATTAAAGCAATTTTACCATTCAGTGCTTACAAGCACTTTGATTAAGATCTTAGACCGCATTTATTTTGTGTCAGAAACCTATATTATGTCAAACATTTGATCAGAATCCAAATTCAGACAGTATCAAGCTTGAATATCGTGTCCAAACTTGACCCAACTGTTCAGGGTTCAACCTCTGTGGTCGTATCAGGCTGTGCTCAGCAAAGCATTGTATTCACTATTTTATGAAAAAAACTTTTTATATCTTTATTCAAGTTCATTTCAACTTAAATCATCAACAAATGTGAATTTGTACCAGAAAGGCCTTGAATTGGTCTCTGAACAATTGGTTTTTAATTGTAGTTGTAATTTCAAAGTACATGTAATTAATCTCAGGGCTTATTAAGATACATATGGAAGTTTTCAGGAGATAAATGTTTGAAATAGACAGTTTAAGATTTAATTTGTTGGCAGATAAAAGAACAAGATTAAATTACTTGCAAGTATCACATACTGTACAATGCTGTATGCAGCTCAAGATCTAGTTTACTTACAGGATCAACATCAATTCTTCTGACCATGATAGAGTTCTACAGTATACAGTTCAAGATTTAATTTACTTACAGGAACAACATCAATTCGTCTGACCATGATAGAGTTCTACAGTATACAGTTCAAGATTTAATATACTTACAGGAACAACATCAATTCTTCTGACCATTATATAGTTATACAGTATACAGCTCAAGATTTAATTTACTTACAGGAACAACATCAATTCTTCTGACCATGATAGAGTTCTACAGTATACAGTTCGAGATTTAATTTACCTACAGGAACAACATCAATTCTTCTGACCATGATAAAGTTATGCTGTATGCAGCTCAAGATTTATTTTTACTTGCAGGTACAACATCAATCCTACCAACCATGACAGAAGTCTACAGAGGGCCTTTTGGTGAAATTGTTCACCTGATTCATACCAACATGTATGGATGTGTGGAAGGATACCACATGGTTTTAGCAGTAACCCAAACCTTTGTCATCTGGTATGGACAGGTACAGATGGACAAAAACTAAAATGAATGTTTACCATCGACTTAGGTGGTTTCGATGTGAGGTACTATCATTTGACCTTTGACCTTTAGAAATTTCAATTTTGCAGGGTATTTTTGTCATATCATGTTATGCTGCATCCTAGCT
>JAASAO010000225.1:0-26806 GCA_017311375.1 Mytilus coruscus
ATTGGATAACAATGTCATGCAAGGGCACTAACTCCAATAAAGAGTTGACCAATGATTTCAGCAGTATCAACTTATTTGTAGATCTTGCCTTTGTATCTTTTTGCTGGTTAAAGTTTCTCCTTATCTATGATAGTTTCAAGATAATAGGTTTCAACGCAAACAAAAAATGGTAAAAATCATCCTGCAAAGAACTAAAACTCCAATAAGGAGTCGACTGACAATTACGACCATGTTGACTTATTTGTAGATCTAGTCTCGCTGATTATTTTTGTTATTAAAAGTATTAATTAGGTGTTGGTGTCTCATCGACTTGTGAATTTAGATAATTAAATAATTGATTTTTTTACCTATATATTAGGAACATAACTTTTTTATCCTTTGAAGTAGACTTTTGATATTATCATATGGGTGCATATATAGCTTCAGAATGTTGTTGCATACCACTGAAGATTACCTCCAAACTAAAACCATATTTATTCTTGTTCGCAATGGCAAAACCTTTTGCACCTAGGAGTTTCTCAAAGTTTCATAAAATTTATAGTGTTTCTGTTTTTTATCTAAGTAAATGAGAAAAACTTTTTTTTGACATATGTATAATAAACTAAACTTTTTTTGACATATGTATAATAAACTAAACTTTTTTTGTTGCAATCTTTTAATGTATCAAGTACATGATCTAGTAAATATGCTACTAGCTTGCAATGTATCACATATATTTTACTGTGTGATCTCACAGAATTTTACATAAAAATATCAACATTTATCTCTTGTAGACTAGATAATATTGAGCAATGAGTGTATAATACTGATGTAAACTTTAAATCCTCCATAATCTTGAATTTATCATTATAAGAAATCAAAATAATTATAAAGTATGATCATGGGTGCTAATATCATCTATATATATTCAGTATGGAACAAAGATGTATGATTACTTTATACTTTTAATCTTCATAGCGTTAATTTAATATTCATGAAATGAAAAAAAAGTTTATTTCATCTAATTCAATATATAATTCAAGTTTGTAATTGATGAAAACATATCTCTCCTAGGTCTCAAAGTTACAAAGGACATCAAATATAAAAAGAATTGTTTGATCTGCTAAAGAGTTCTAATATGAATAAGCAGAACATACAAACTGTGTCTTGTCATCAAAAGTCAGGAAATCTTTTATTCACACCACTCAAATATCTTTCAAAGATTGACATTGTTTAAGTAAAATTAAGTTCAATCATAAAGTTAATCCAGATAAATCTGCAGAGCATTATTCTATTTTGGTTTTCATAAATCCCTCCTTCACTCAGTAACTGGCTCATTCTATTCATGACACTATCAATCTTTATAATGTAGGATGTCTTAGTACTGAATATGTTTGTCATTATGTTAAAAATTCACACATTACTAGCAGATATGACAAATTTGAGATCCATGATGCCATCTTTATAGGGAAGGCATAATTGTACTTGAAAGCAAAAATAATATCAACTGAAATGGATATCTAAATGGATTTAAAACAGTATAAACAAAAATAATAAAAATAACTTTAAAAATGACAATAAAGACAGAAATGATAGATCACAGGTCTATGTTGAAACAAAATTTACTGTTTACTGTGAGCAAAGCTCATATAATTTATACACCCAGGCTCCCACTAGTTGCAATTTGAATTCATTTTTTTTTGTTTTAGAAGAAAACCAATGTTATTGTAAGAAAGCTAATTCTGATATTTAGTTCAAAATACCATAACTAAACATTTGGTATATGAATCACTGAAAAAATGTACTTATTAGAAAAAAGATGCAGAAGATGGTAAAGGAAAAAAAACAGTACCACAGCAAAAATCAACAAATAACAGTCTACATATCACTTCATTAAAACTAAAGACTGAGCAACACAAAAAACTCTACAAACAATAAACATAATATCAGGTGATCTGCCTGTGTAAGCAAATCTTGCTCCACATGTGCCACCTGTTTTGTTGGAAAAATTCAGGAAAGTTTTGATCATAAAGATACACTGACATAAGTAAAAAAACTCTTTCATGTATCAGTGTATATCAATGCTTATTTTTATCAAGAGAAGTCTTTCAAATTTAAGGGCATAACTCAGTAATATAAATCATCAGAGTTATTATTTCCCTTCATCCATTAGATTCATTTAACAAATAAAGTGAATCTATATATTCTTCATAGCTTTATGAATTATCCTTTTTAAATTCTCTACTATATGACAATATATAATGACAATCTTTTACAGTAATGTTGAATTTTCAAATGTATACATTTCATTCAATATTATTGTTGTAAATATTGAGACAGAAATAAACCGTCTTAAAGACATGATAAATAAAATTAAAACACTACACACCGGTATATCATGAAAAACACAATTGAACACATAAATGAAAAGTATTATCATAAAGGACATTAAAAATTATCCCTGTAAAATGGGGAAACAATACCAAAATATCTACCAAACTTCATAAAAAAATAGGTGAAATACATGTTAATACTAACTCTATTACAAATGGTAATAAAAATGGAAGTGTTAGCAAATAATAAATTGGGACTGCATTATATGCATTGCACTTGCTTTCATATATTGGATGACGCTTTTTTTTTTTTGCAAGCTAAATAATGTTCTGTTTCTTGCTTTTTGTCAACTATAAAGTTAGCGATTCAAAACTAATAGCTAATGTTGTTAGGCCTGCCTTATAAATAATGTGTCACCCTATATATGGAGTATGTTTTAACAGATCTAGAACATATATTTGATACAAAAAAAGAAATAAAAAAGCAATCTTACAGTTGTATGTAAAGGATTCGAGACAGCCATAAAATTAAAAAGAACATTTATGAAATGTTTAAAAAAAAAAATAAAACCATTCAAAATATGTACAGACTAAAATACACTGTCATCATAAAGCTGTTGTGACATTATAGATAACACTAGAAACTGTAGAATTCAGGATGGCTGAAGAGTTTGACATGTATGTACAGGCTATCATTGATGGATCATCAGACACCAAAAGTCCTGAAAAAAATAATTGTAAAATAATTGAAATAAATAGCTTGACCATGAGTGCACAATTCCTAACCCCCTTGTTTTGATCACTTAAGTCTCATAACTATTAAACACTGTATAATCTGCTAGTGGTTGATCCTGAAACACAATTAAATTTGTCAAATTTTAAACAATTAAATGCCTATAATTCTGGAGTGACAAATATAAAAATCATCAAAATAGAAAGTAAGCTTATCTCTGTGGAACCAAGAATTGTGTAAAACTTCAAAAAGATCCAGTAAAGTTCAGTGATTTGAGATATCATGAAACATGCTCTGAAGTTCTGAACTGTTGAATATTGAACCACTGAAGTCCTTTTATGCTGAAATATTAACCTTTGTTAATAGTATGATCACATCTTCAAATAACTCATGCAAGCTTTCATAGATAATTTACCAAACTATTTACACAATGTTTGCATCTATGGAATGCTTTCTTATAATGTTCCAAAAATTGATTTCAAATGGTATCATTGATGTTTCTTTTTCTACGAATTTTAAAGAACAAATAAAACATAAATGTATAGTAGTTTTCTCAATTGAATTGTTTCATATTTTGTCATATCAGGGCCTTTTATAGCAGACTATACGGTATGGGTTTTTCTCATTGTTGAAGGCTGTACGGTTGCCTATAATTGCTTACATCCACTTCATTTGAACTTTGGTGGATAGTTGTCTCATTGGCAATCACACCACATCTTCTTATTTTTATATTATCCTTCACACAATACTCAAAGGATTTCCACCTTTACTGAAGTCAAACTGGGGATGCTAAATACCAAAATCTGTATTTTGTGGTAGTATATTAAGAATATTCAACAGATTTTGAATGATGGCCTTTTATAAGGCAAAACTGCTGCTCCTATTAAACATACTACTTTTGTTATTAGCTATAAAACATTAAATGTCCAATTTCTAAATTGAATGCTTTTTAAATCAACAAATTGATTTATTGTTAAAACTAGGTCACTGTAATATTTATTTATTATGTAAAATTTATCTGTTAACTTCTGCCCCTAGATGTTAAACAATAAGCAATCAATCACTAACCTGCTACAGAAGCTGTTATGAGACAGGCTATAATTCCTCCTAGTAAAGATCTCATTACAATCTGAGCTAAATCTCCTTTTCTTGAAGGGGCCATTGGACCCAGAGCTCCAAGCTGCATCCCCAGGGAACTGAAATTGGCAAATCCACACAAGGCATAGGTAGCAATAGTCTCTGATCTTACCTGAAAAAAAAAAGCAAAAGGAAAATGTTGACACAGTTACAATGGAACTTTTTTTCTGTATATACATTTGTAGCCAAAATAAGCGAATTCAGCGAGAGCTAATCCCCTAAAATAAATAAAAGTAAAACCTCATTTTGCCTTTTATTTCTGCCAAACAGGACAGATACAATGTGCTACCACTGAAGTTTGTCTTGCTAAATGGGACAGATACCATGTGCTACCACTGTCAGAAGTTTGTCTTGCTAAATGCATAAATTTTACCATGATAATCTTGCTAGCATCTTAATGTTTAATTTTGAACTTTTTAATGTATCTTCCCCTTAACTTGCAGGACCTATTTTTCCAAACTAGATGTGTCAGAACGACACGAATGGCCCCGTCTCAAAAAGTTGAAAAATCTGCAATATCAACAACACATGTGGACACAAGCATGCATGGATAGTATCAAGCTCAGGGCTCGACATTACCGTTTGTCCGATTGTCCGGGACAAGTGGACACAGGCGTCGGGCAAGTTGATTCACTATGCTACTTGTCCGATGGGACAAGTGAAAAATCGATGTCAAATGTAAATTAGATCAAATTCAAGACTTATACATTCCCAAAAATATGAATGATTGTTTTATTGATCATACAAAATGAAATAAATATTTATTGTTTGAACGTATTTGAACATGCTGGCATCCATTGACCAGGGGAATATAAGTGAGGGGGAAAGAAACCAATGTTAATGCTTCTTCTTAGTATATACCTCCTTGAATTAGGAGCACTTCCGTATGGAGTTTTACCTAACTGTAAACTTTTAAATTAAAGAATGTTTCATTTGATTTTGCTTTTATGCATAACAATACATTAAAAGAGGTTTTATTTAATAAGATCTATATATTAGAATAATAAGTTTAGATGTAATAAAATGCTCCGCAGGGCGCAGCTTGATACGACCGCAGAGGTCGAACCCTAAACAGTTGGGGCAAGTATGGACACAACATTCAAGCTTGATACAGCTCTGAATTTGGATTGTGATTAAATATTTGACACAGCATAGGTTTCTGACACAGAATGAATGTGGTCTAAGAACTTAAAATTTTAAATTGGACATTCACCTATTATGGTTCAATATCCAAAATCTTAATACATGGTTAGATTCAGCATATCAAAGAACCCCAAGAATTCAATTTTGATGAAATCCAACAAAGTTTAATTTTGGACCCTTTGACCTCAATGTGGACAAAGTTGATAACGGGCCCAAAATCAAAAATCTAAATACATGGTTAGATTCAGCATATCAAAGAACCCCATATATTCAATTTTGTTGAAATCAAACAAAGTTTAATTTTGGACCCCGATTAGGACCAACTTGAAAACTGGGCCCATAATCAAAATCTAAATACATGTTTAGATTCAGCATATCAAAGAACCCTAAAATTCAATTTTGTTAAAATCAAACTAAGTTTAATTTTGGACCCTTTGGACCTTAATGTAGACCAATTTGAAAAGGGACCAAAATTAAGAATCTAAATACATGGTTAGATTCGGCATATCAAAGAACCCCAAGAGTTCAATTTTCGATGAAATCAAACAAAGTTTAATTTTTGACCCTTTTGACCTAAATGTGGACAAAGTAGATAACGGGGTCCAAAAATCAAAAATCTAAATACATGGTTAGATTCAGCATATCAAAGAACCCCAAATATTCAATTTTTGTTGAAATCAAACAAAGTTTAATTTTGAACCCCGATTTGGACCAACTTGAAAACTGGGCCCATAATCAAAAATCTAAATACATGTTTAGATTCAGCATATCAAAGAACCCTAAGAATTCAATTTTTGTTAAAATCAAACTAAGTTTAATTTTGGACCCTTTGGAGCTTAATGTAGACCAATTTGAAAACGGGACCAAAAATTAAGAATCTAAATACACGGTTAGATTCGGCATATCAAAGAACCCCAAGAGTTCAATTTGTGATGAAATCAAACAAAGTTTAATTTTGGACCCTTTTGACCTCAATGTGGACAAAGTTGATAACAGGGTCCAAAGATCAAAAATCTAAATACATGGTTAGATTCAGCATATCATAGAACCCCAAATATTCAATTTTGTTGAAATCAAATAAAGTTTAATTTTGGACCCTGATTTGGACCAACTTGAAAACTGGGCCCATAATCAAAAATCTAAATACATGTTTAGATTCAGCATATCAAAGAACCCTAAGAATTCAATTTTGTTAAAATCAAACTAAGTTTAATTTTGGACCCTTTGGACCTTAATGTAGACCAATTTGAAAACGGACCAAAAATTAAGAATCTAAATACACGGTTAGATTCGCATATTAAAGAACCCCAATAATTCAATTTTGATAAAATCAAACAAAGTTTAATTTTGGACCCTTTGGACCTCAATGTGGACAAAGTTGATAACGGGTCCAAAGATCAAAATCTAAATACATGGTTAGATTCAGCATATCATAGAACCCCAAATATTCAATTTTGTTGAAATCAAATAAAGTTTAATTTTGGACCCCGATTTGGACCAACTTGAAAACTGGGCCCATAATCAAAAATCTAAATACATGTTTAGATTCAGCATATCAAAGAACCCTAAGAATTCAATTTTGTTAAAATCAAACTAAGTTTAATTTTGGACCCTTTGGACCTTAATGTAGACCAATTTGAAAACGGGACCAAAATTAAGAATCTAAATACACGGTTAGATTCGGCATATTAAAGAACCCCAATAATTCAATTTTGATAAAATCAAACAAAGTTTAATTTTGGACCCTTTGGACCTCAATGTGGACCAATTTAAAACGGGCCCAAAATCCAAAAACTTAATACACGGTTAGATTCAGCATATTAAAGAACCCCAAGAGTTCAAGAATAAAACCCCACTGAAATTGGTCAAGAAATAAGCAATTTATACAAAGTATCTTCTTTTGCACAATACTGTGCAATTGAATATTTCTTGCAATTGCGCAATACTGTGCAATTGAATATTTCTTGCTATTGTGCAATACTGTACAATTGACAATTTCTTGCTATTGCGCAATATTGTGCTATTGGATATTTCTTGCTATTGCGCAATACTGTGCAATTGAAGATTTCTTGCTATTGCGCAATACTGTGCAATTGAAAATTTCTTGCTACTGCACAATACTTATATAATAATTTACACATCCTGTTTGGTGTGTATCTCTTGCCATATCATTATTATTTGCTTTTAAATATAAATCAGAAATAACCAACTTAAAATGGAAAATTTTAAAGAAAAAAAGGAAAAAGGAGAAAAAAATCCCCCAAATTTTTGAACCCCCTTATGATTCATCACCCCCAAACTCAATCCCAGCCTTCCCTTTGAGGTATGGTACCTTGCAGTACAATTTCAGAGAGAACCATACACTTGAACACAAGTTATTGTCTGGAAACTAGAAAAATGCTTATTTTTGGCCCCTAATTCCTAAACGTTTCAGGCAATTACCCCCAAACTCAATTCCAGCTTTCCTTTGTGATATGGAACCTTGTAGTACAATTTCAGAAAGATCCATACACTTACACACAAGTTATTGTCATGAAACTAGAAAAATGCTTGTTTTTTGCCCCTTTTTTGGCCCCTTATTCCTAAAATTTTGAGGCAATTACCCCCAAAAATCAATCCCAGCATTCCCTTTGTGATATGGAACCTTGTGGTACAATGTCAGAGAGATCCATACACTAACACACAAGTTATGTCTGGAAGTTACAAAATGCTTATTTTGGCCCCTAATTCCTTAAATGTTGGTACCATAACCCCAAAATCAATCCCAACCTTCCTTTTGTGATATTGAACCTTATGGTAAAATTTCATAGAGATCCATTCATTTAAACTAAAGTTTGAGTGCGAAAACCAATGCGTCTTCGGACGACGACGACGACGCCAACGTCATACCAATATACGACCACAAAATTTTTTTGCGGTCGTATAAAAATTAAATAAAATCTATAAAGGCAGATTTTTTGGTGAAATGTTTTATGTACTTCATGATCATATATCAATGAATGTATACAAAAATCAAAATAAATTGTAAAAGCTTGTTTTGACACCATCAATAAATTAAAAAGGTTTAATTATATACAAGGTGGCCAGGTGAATTTACTTCCTTGGTTTAACCCATACCACTAATACAGAATGATGATAGGTCCATAGAAGAACCTAGTGGTTTGGGAAGAGATGATGATTTAATGATCGACAAATGATAGTGACATTGAGTCAGAGAACTCAGTCTTGCAAACTGATAATATTTCAGTCTGAAATAATAAAATGAATTTTGTGTGGTATTCATATTACATAACACAATGCTTCCTTCATTAGGTACAATCAAAGCGCAAGTGTTATTATTGCATATCATCAATATGTAAGATTTTCAATTTGAATTATGAATTCGAACAAGTGAGTTAACAGTTCGGACAAGTTGATTTTCTTGCAACTTGTCCGAAGGGACAAGTTAGAAAAAATGATAATGTAGAGGCTTGAAGCTCTCAAGACCAATACTAGTTTGATGAAAAATTTCCTGAATCAAAGAGTAATTAAATTTCAAACTATCAGCAAACAGGAAGTGGATGTACTGCAGATCTAACAAGATGTGTTGAAACGACATGAAAATCAGCAGAGCGGAACGAAACATAAACTTGATCTGTAACTCACATATCAAAAATCAGCGCAAAATCTGAAGCATATAGAAATAAAATGCTCCAGGGCGCAGCTTGATACGACCGCAGAGGTCGAACCCTGAACAGTTGGGGCAAGTATGGACACAACATTCAAGCTTGATACAGCTCTGAATTTGGATTGTGATTGACTATTTGACACAGCATAGGTTTCTGACACAAAATGAATGTGGTCTAAGAACTTAAAATTTTAAATTGGACATTCACCTATTATGGTCCAATATCCAAAATCTAAATACATGGTTAGATTCAGCATATCAAAGAACCCTAAGAGTTCAATTTTTGATGAAATCAAACTAAGTTTAATTTTGGACCCTTTGGACCTTAATGTATACCAATTTGAAAACAGGACCAAAATTAATAATCTAAATACACGGTTAGATTCAGCATATCAAAGAACCCCATATATTCAATTTTGTTGAAATCAAACAAAGTTTAATTTTGGACCCTTTTGACCTCAATGTGGACAAAGTTGATAACGGGGCCCAAAATCAAAAATCTAAATACATGGTTAGATTCAGCATATCAAAGAACCCCATATATTCAATTTTTGTTGAAATCAAACAAAGTTTAATTTTGGACCCGATTTGGACCAACTTGAAAACTGGGCCCATAATCAAAAATTTAAAGACATGTTTAGATTCAGCATATCAAAGAACCCTAAGAATTCAATTTTGTTAAAATCAAATTAAGTTTAATTTTGGACCCTTTGGACCTTAATGTAGACCAATTTGAAAACGGGACCAAAATTAAGAATCTAAATACACGGTTAGATTTGGCATATCAAAGAACCCCAATAATTCAATTTTGATGAAATCAAACAAAGTTTAATTTTGGACCCTTTGGACCTCAATGTGGACCAATTTAAAACGGGCCCAAAATCCAAAAACTTAATACACGGTTAGATTCAGCATATTAAAGGACCCCAAGAATTCAAGAATAAAACCCCATTGAAATTGGTCAAGAAATAAGCAATTTATACAAAGTATCTTCTTTTGCACAATACTGTGCAATTAAATATTTCTTGCAATTGCGCAATACTGTGCAATTGAATATTTTTTGCTATTGTGCAATACTGTACAATTGACAATTTCTTCCTATTGTGCAATATTGTGCTATTGGATATTTCTTGCTATTGCACAATACTGTGCAATTGAAGATTTCTTGCTATTGCAATACTGTGCAATTGAAAATTTCTTGCTATTGCACAATACTTATTATATAATAATTTACACATCCTGTTTGGTGTGTATCTCCTGCCATATCATTATTATTTGCTTTTAAATATAAATCAGAAATAACCAACTTAAAATGGAAAATTTTAAAGAAAAAAAAAAAGGAAAAAGGAAGAAAAAGGGGAAAAATCCCCTCCCAATTTTTGAACCCCTTATGATTCATCACCCCAAACTCAATCCCAGCCTTCAATGAGGTATGGTACCATGCAGAACAATTTCAGAGAGATCCATACACTTAAACACAAGTTATTGTCTGGAAACTAGAAAATGCTTATTTTGGCCCTTTTGGCCCCTAATTCCTAAACGTTTAGGCAATTACCCCAAACTCAATTCCAGCTTTCCCTTTGTGATATGGAACCTTGTAGTACAATTTCAGAAAGATCCATACACTTACACACAAGTTATTGTCCTGAAACTAGAAAAATGCTTATTTTTGCCCTTTTGGCCCCTAATTCCTAAAATTTTGAGGCAATTACCCCAAAATCAATCCCAGCATTCCCTTTGTGATATGGAACCTTGTGGTACAATGTCAGAGAGATCCATACACTTACACACAAGTTATTGTCTGGAAGTTACAAAATGCTTATTTTTGGCCCCTTTTGGCCCCTAATTCCTTAACTGTTGGTACCATAACCCCAAAATCAATCCCAACCTTCCTTTTGTGGTATTGAACCTTATGGTAAAATTTCCTAGAGATCCATTTACTTAAACTAAAGTTAGAGTGCGAAAACCAATGTGTCTTCGGACGGCGACGACGACGGACGACGACGGCACGACGACGCCAACGTTATACCAATATCGACCACAAAAATTTTTGCGGTCGTATAAAAGTCTGTATAACTGTGATTTTCAACAATTTTCAAAGTTCTAAACCCTTAATTTCGTTAAAATTAGTGGAGCGGAACGAAACTTAAACTTGATCTGTAACTCATCATGGTTAACTCACATACCAAAAATCGGCCCAATATCTGAAGGCGTTTAGAAAAAAAGTCTGTATAACTGTGATTTTCAACAATTTATCAAAGTCCAAAGCCCGTAATTTCGGCAAAAATTAGCGGAGCGGAACGAAACTTAAACTTGATCTGTAATTCATCATGGTTAACTCACATACCAAAAATCAGCCCAATATCTGAAGGCGTATAGAAAAAAGTCTGTATAACTGTGATTTTCAACAATTTTCAGTTCTAAACCCTTAATTTCGTCAAAAATTAGCGGAGCGGAACGAAACTTAAACTTGATCTGTAACTCATCATGGTTAACTCACATACCAAAAATCAGCCCAATATCTGAAGGAGTTTAGAAAAAAAGTCTGTATAACTGTGATTTTCAACAATTTATCAAAGTCCAAAGCCCGTAATTTCGGCAAAAATTAGCGGAGCGGAAGAGAAACTTAAATTTGATCTGTAATTCATCATGGTTAACTCGCATACCAAAAATCAGCCCAATATCTGAAGGCGTTTAGAAAAAAAGTCTGTATAACTGTGATTTTTAACAATTTATCAAAGTCCAAAGCCAGTAATTTCAGCAAAAATTAGCGGAGCAGAACAAAACTTAAACTTGATCTGTAACTCATCATGGTTAACTCACATACCAAAAATCAGCCCAATATCTGAAGGCGTATAGAAAAAAGTCTGTATAACTGTGATTTTCAACAATTTATCAAAGTCCAAAGCCCGTAACGTCCGCAAAAATTAGCGGAGCGGAACGAAACTTAAACTTGATCTGTAACTCATCATGGTTAATTCACATACCAAAAATCAGCCCAATATCTGAAGGCGTTTAGAAAAAAAGTCTGTATAACTGTGATTTTCAACAATTTATCAAAGTCCAAAGCCCGTAATTTCCGCAAAAATTAGCGGAGCGGAACGAAACTTAAACATGATCTGTAACTCATCATGGTTAACTCACATACCAAAAATCAGCCCAATATCTGAAGGCGTTTAGAAAAAAATGCTGTATAATGGTTTGTTGTGGAATGACGGAATGACGGACAAGGGTAAAACTATATGGCCCCGACAACTTTGTTGCAGGCCATAAAAACTTTTTTTTTTAAAAAGGACAAAGTATGCCCTTTTTAGCATTAAATTGTGTATTTAGCATTTTATACAAATATCTTGTTTTCCAAAATGTTGCTAAGGAAAAGTTAAGAGGTAGTTTTTAAAAGTACATGCTAACAAATACTACCTGTTTCATGGCTGTCTTCAACTTTTAATCATTGATTTTTATTGTGAAGACACCCACATTGGTCTATGACAGGCATATATAACATAAATTTGACATTAACATTAACAACACAAGGTTGATTTTGGTCAAGTAAAACTTATTTTTTGGTTATTTATTTCCCAAGCAAATCCCCAAACATGACAGGGAGGTTTTGGAGAAGTAATTAACTGAATCCAACCCATTTAAGTATTTGACGGACAAACAGGTGCACTTTTAAATGGAAGATGTCATAGGTTAGTTTATCAACAAATGTTCCATTATGAAAGCCACAATGGACAAGTTAGTTGATGACACTGGATTCTTTCTTTAACTGATCTTTAAAACTATTTTCCTTATTCTGTTGAATAGAAATGTTAAATTTATTTTTTATATATGACTTTCTATTTATAGCAGTGGTGGACATTGTGTTGGAGGAAGAACTGCACTACTACAGGATTTTTTCATAAACTCAAGTAGAGAAGATATGACTGGAATATAACAGACCAGCCAGTGAGTGCAGGAATTCAATTGCACTTTGTGTATAATCTTTACCCTGAAATGATTCAAATTTGATCAGTTATATATTTTATCAGATAAAATAAATTATCCCAGAATGTTCTACTTTTAGTTATGGTAGTCATCCTGTTTGGCAGGAAAGGGTATTTGCAGTTATCTTAATGGAAATCTAAGATAACATATTGCACCAAAGGAGTATGTTCGATAAGGTCCTAAAATGGCCCCTATTTCTGGCTAAAATTTAAAATTAGGATTAATTGACCAATGCAAAAATGAATCATAGCTTATACAATGAGAATATCGAAAATATAATTTTTCTTTAAAATTTACATACTTGGGCTGTGTTCATGACATCACAAAAAATTCAAGGAAAAAGGATAAATTTCCATTGATTTCTTGAATAGGAAACAAAGAGTGCAGGCATCAACAAAATTTTATTTTTAGCATAATCTTTGTAATGATGGCATTTTACATATCTGACACAAATATTTAGTTTGTCGACGCCAGCGCTCTATGTTTCCTAGGCATTGATTTGGTTGAAATCAGTACGATTTTGTCAAATTTTGCAAAATCTGTTTTTACCTATTTGTGATGTAAAAATCAACGCTTCAGAATAAAACTTTGACAAAAATACTTCTATTTGACTTCCTCACATATCTTTTCATTAACTTAAAACATTTTTTATCCTGAAACATTGAACTTAATAATTGGGGCCAAATATGGCCCTTATTCTAACCTACTCCTTTGACAAACTAGCAGCCCGATCAGTTTTTTTTTCTGGAATTTTTTTTTATAAGACTTACCATACACCAAATTCAAATTGAATCAGCTAATAATTTTAGCAAAATTGTTGTACATATTTTTATGGAACTTACTCTATTTTAGTCACAGAAGCAATCTTGGGAGTTTTGAAAACATTCTGTGAATGTATGACTAGAGAACCATTTTATCAACATTTCAATCATCAAAGTTGTCTTACTTCAGAATAATTTACAAATAAAAGCATTTAACCTCATGTTCTATTTCTAGTAAAAGCTGCCATGTAACCATGCTGATGGGCATAATATGCACAACTTTCAATTAAACATCCTAAGAATGATAGTGGCCAACTTTGATGTAAATGAACCTAATGTTTTCAAAAGAATTAATATTGAAAAAGTCTACAAACCACAAACACAAAGTGATGGCCCAATTGGGCTAAAAGGTAACAAAAAGTTTTTATAACAGACTAGTAAACCTACAGATAAATGAGGCCCAGAGCAGTCAATTCTGTTGGACATATAGCCAGCTAACTCTTTATAGGCCAGGAACTCATTAAGGAAAGTTTTCATTCCTAAAAGTTCTCCTACCAGACCAGCATCCTTCCAGTCTACTCCCATCAAATAGGCTAATGGCATCAACACATAAGAGCAGATTATCTACAATTAACAACAGATGAAATAGGCTAATGGCATCAACACATAGGAGCAGATTATCTACAATAAACAACAGATGTAATAGGCTAATGGCATCAACACATAGGAGCAGATTATCTACAATAAACAACAGATGAAATAGGCTAATGGCATCAACACATAGGAGCAGATGATCTACAATAAACAACAGATGTAATAGGCTAATGGCATCAACACATAGGAGCAGATGATCTACAATAAACAACAGATGTAATAGGCTATTGGCATCAACACATAGGAGCAGATTATCTACAATAAACAACAGATGTAATAGGCTAATGGCATCAACACATAGGAGCAGATTATCTACAATACACAACAAATGTAATAGGCTAATGGCATCAACACATAGGAGCAGATTATCTACAATACACAACAGATGTAATAGGCTAATGGCATCAACACATAGGAGCAGATTATCAACAATACACAACAGATGAAATAGGCTAAAGGCATCAACACATAGGAGCAGATTATCTACAATAAACAACAGATGTAATAGGCTAATGGCATCAACACATAGGAGCAGATTATCTACAATAAACAACAGATGCAATAGGCTAATGGCATCAACACATAGGAGCAGATTATCTACAATACACAACAGATGTAATAGGCTAATGGCATCAACACATAGGAGCAGATTATCAACAATACACAACAGATGAAATAGGCTAAAGGCATCAACACATAGGAGCAGATTATCTACAATAAACAACAGATGTAATAGGCTAATGGCATCAACACATAGGAGCAGATTATCTACAATAAACAACAGATGCAATAGGCTAATGGCATCAACACATAGGAGCAGATTATCTACAATAAACAACAGATGTAATAGGCTAATGGCATCAACACATAGGAGCAGATTATCTACAATAAACAACAGATGTAATAGGCTATTGGCATCAACGAATAGGAGCAGATTATCTACAATAAACAACAGATGTAATAGGTTAATGGCATCAACGAATAGGAGCAGATTATCTACAATAAACAACAGATGAAATAGGCTAATGGCATCAACACATAGGAGCAGATTATCTACAATAAACAACAGATGTAATAGGCTAATGGCATCAACACATAGGAGCAGATGATCTACAATAAACAACAGATGTAATAGGCTATTGGCATCAACACATAGGAGCAGATTATCTACAATAAACAACAGATGTAATAGGCTAATGGCATCAACACATAGGAGCAGATTATCTACAATACACAACAGATGTAATAGGCTAATGGCATCAACACATAGGAGCAGATTATCTACAATACACAACAGATGTAATAGGCTAATGGCATCAACACACAGGAGCAGATTATCTACATTACACAACAGATGAAATAGGCTAAAGGCATCAACACATAGGAGCAGATTATCTACAATAAACAACAGATGTAATAGGCTAATGGCATCAACACATAGGAGCAGATTATCTACAATAAACAACAGATGTAATAGGCTAATGGCATCAACACATAGGAGCAGATTATCTACAATAAACAACAGATGTAATAGGCTAATGGCATCAACACATCGGAGCAGATTATCTACAATAAACAACAGATGTAATAGGCTAATTGCATCAACACATAGTAGCAGATAATCTACAATAAACAACAGATGTAATAGGCTAATGGCATCAATGAATAGGAGCAGATTATCTACAATAAACAACAGATGTAATAGGCTAATGGCATCAACACATAGGAGCCGATTATCTACAATAAACAACAGATGTAATAGGCTAATAGGCTAATGGCATCAACACATAGGAGCAGATTATCTACAATAAACAACAGATATAATAGGCTAATGGCATCAACACATAGGAGCAGATTATCTACAATAAACAACAGCTATAATAATATTTCTCTTATGTCTTTCACACATTCATGCAGGTTTTTGAAATACCAAAAAAAAATTTAGAAAATTACAATGGGAGATTTTTACTGAATCTTTAAAGGAAGAGATCCTACCATTAATTACCTAATGCCATTTAGGGCTTGCCATATCATTTGGATACTTGTTCATCAAAGCTAGTTGACTACTTGTCAAACTTGTTAGTCTCTGTTTAAATTTTCACAACGTGACTCCAGGCAAGTCAAGCTTGATTTAGTTTAAAGACACTGTCAATGCAGCTCTCTGAATTTTTGTTTTTGTTTATAATGTGTTGTTAGGCTGGGTCAATTGACACATACTAAATGCCGCTTTTATTCATATTTATTAAAGCAGTTTCTGATGTTCTGTTTAGACATTTTTGGGGTTTCCTAACTTTTAGTCTTAAGCATTGCTTAATGAAGGTTATGATTTTATTAAGATTTCATCTTAACTTAATCTTACTGGACACAATTTTATTGTGATATTCTGCATAGCATTAACTAGTACTGGGTTGGTTTGATATGTTCATCAGTTTCATGCCACATACCTCATGAATGACAGGAGGCGCACAAGAGCCAGAATCTCTCACCTGGTAAAGACATGCCATTTTGAGTTAAAATGTTCAAAATTTCTCTCTATCTGTTATAGTTTTCAAGATAATAACCAAAAACTTTCAAATTTTCAAAAATATGACATTTTCTGAATTTTCCATCGAAGACAGGCCATGACTTGCTGAATATTTTTTAATGTATACAGTTTTGCTCTGTTTAAGTTTTTAAGTGTAGGACAAAAAATTTACTTTTCAGGGGCAATAACTCCAAAATAGGTAGTTGGTTTTTCCTGAAAATATCTACAGACATGCACTTTGACATGTTGATTATTTTCACAAGCATCAGTTTTTCTCTAACTGCTTTAGTATAAGAGAAATAAGTCCAAAATTGCATTTTACTCCTATGTTCTGTTTTTAGCAACAGCAACCATGTTTGTTGATGAATCAAATCCTCAAATACAAGTTTTGAACTAGATGCTCTAAAGAACGTTTTGGCCAAGTAGTATCAGAGGAGAATATTTTTTTTAAAAAGTTCACGAAGAGGGATGTAGGATGACAACGACAGATGTCAAGTGATGACAAAAGCTCACATGGCCTTTTAGCGGAGGTGAGCTAAAAACAACATATCTATCAGACTGTAACATATTGTATATATATATATAGAAAGGTAACACATACATCCTGAGTTATTTATTAAATTTGTGTTGCTCAGAAATAGTTTTCTGTGAAACGCTTTGTGAAAGTTATGTCTTCTACATATTGAAACAGTGTTATATTTACTTCGACTTGTTGCTTTATTGTATCACCCCCAGAGTTTGCGAAATCTTTTTTTCCTTGGCTGTCCATGAAGAAAATCTGCTGGTCCTCACTATTATTTCTATTGCAAAATACCAAAATTGTGTCAGTCCTTTGCAAAATTTTGGTGGTCAAATCCCTTTTTCATAGTGTGTTTGTATTATACATAGCATTAGAGAAAATAATTGGTAAGTGTAAACAATTTTACCTGAAATGAAAGCGTTGGAACTCCAACAAAGCTGCCAAACCATGATAAGACAGCGTTAACAAACTCTAACATGGCTATAAAGGCTATTAAATTGGCTGCAATGTTGGCTACCAGTTTAATGGAAGCTGATGCACCAGCTGCTGCTGCTTCTAAAATGTTTCTTTCTCTCCTGAAATATTAGAAAAAAGTATTACCAATTGAAATCTAAATTTTATATAATATCATGCTTCATATTTTATATTAAATTGCTAAAGACTGTTTTAATGTGCTAATATATATATATATATATATATATATATATAAAATGACTGAATAATAGTCAACAATAAATCTTACGGGGCGATGGATCATATAAATATGATACAGTACACTACAAAATATAATATATAACCAGTCTAAAAGGGTACAACATCACCAAAAAATGACAATAATCGAACAAATGTAACTATAAATATTTCGGATAACAGATATCCTTCATCAATATGAGCACGATGTAAAATGAATCAGATCAAACTATTCTGATTATTAAACTAAAGCAATCTTGATTTCTATACAATAAAAAAGTGAAACAGTTTTACCGAACATCATATGTAGACGCTAATAAATTTTAAAATTTCCAAAAAGCGACTCAAAGACATGCCTAAAATGAAAATAGTAATTAGAGATATAAACTGGCACAACTCTAAAATTCCAAAGTGACGTCAGTTAAGATGTTACAACAACTGTGTGTAAATTCATTCCCAAAAACAGCACTGATCGATATAAGCTGGTAAAATATGTCAAACAGAGGCTGCGTATTTATCATCCTAAATGAATAGCAGTTTATATTGATAAGAAAATATAATAGTAAATTTGGCTAAGGTTAAATAATTGGACGAGGATGCGTGCTTGTACATCCTCCCAAATAAAAGAACCTGGTATTTAAACTAGTAAAATTCCAAAGAATCCTTAAAACTGTAAGAGTCAAGTAAGGAAGCCGAGTAACTGAAACAAATGATGTCAGGAAAATGAGTGATGGTAGGAAAATGAGTGACTCATTCTATGTTTTCATTTATGCCCTCTGGAAACTGTCCTTAGCTTTCTTATCCAAAACCTTTCCGAGCAAGTCTTTTGGCCCTTGACCAACCCTCGTTGTGGTCTATGATTGTGATTGTAAGGTTTTGAGATCAGCTTGGGCGTGCCCAGGTGATCTCAAATGACGACTTACGGGAGGTCGGGCTTGCAGGTGTAGTCACTTGATGACCATTCATGCGTTTGTTGAATGGCTGTTCTGTCTCGCCAATATACTGCATGCCACATCGACACTGAAGAACCTTACAATCACAATCATAGACCACAACGAGGGTTGGTCAAGGGCCAAAAGACTTGCTCGGAAAGGTTTTGATAAGAAAGCTAAGGACAGTTTCCCAGAGGGCATAAATGAAAACATAGAATGAGTCACTCATTTTCCTACCATCACTCATTTTCCTGACATCATTTGTTTCAGTTACTCCGGCTTCCTTACTTGACTCTTACAGTTTTAAGGATTCTTTGAATTTTACTAGTTTAAATACCAGGGTTCTTTTATTTGGGAGGGATGTACAAGCACGCATCCTCGTCAATTATTTAACCTTAGCCAAATTTTACTATTATATTTTCTTATCAATATAAAACTGCTATTCATTTAGGATGATAAATACGCAGCTCTGTTTGACATATTTTTACCTGCTTATATCGATCAGTGCTGTTTTTGGGAATGAATTTACACACAGTTGTTGTAACATCTTAACTGACGCCACTTTGGAATTTTAGAGTTGTGCCAGTTTATATCTCTAATTACTATTTTCATTTTAGGCATGTCTTTGAGTCGCTTTTTTGAAATTTTAAAATTTATTAGCGCCTCTACATATGATGTTTGGGTAAAACTGTTTCACTTTTTATTGTATAGAAATCAAGATTGCTTTGGTTTAATAATCAGAATAGTTTGATCTGATTCATTTTACATCGTGCTCATTTTGATGAAGGATATCTGTTATCCGAAGAGGAAAGGTAACACTAGGCCACCAAAGCTGAATTATTAGTTCAGTCTAGGTGGCAGAGTGGTCTAGAGCGATGGACACAGTGCAGGCGGTGTTGTCTCGATATCCCAATAGCAGGAATTTCGAACAAGGCGAGGGAAGAACAAAAATTTGCTTCCCCAAATTTGCAGATTTAACATTGTTGTGCTGTTATTTAGAGTAGTTGTGAATATAAAATGTGTTTTCAGTCGTGTATCACCTTCACTGGTGATCCAATGGATGGATTTTAGACGTACTATATATATAAGGTAACACCTTCCGAAACGAAAGCTGATTTTTATCAGCTATAGTTAGAGGAGGGGATAAGGTGTCTGCGCAATGCTAGGCAGTGTTGTCGAGAAGTTAAAAATAATAAACTGTTAACACAGAGATATGGCTTGCCTATTTGTTATTTTGATAATGCAAATGTTGAAATTAAAATAGCAATACTTTAACATGTAAGTTATGCAAATATTCAAAGTCAATGAACCATGACTGAAGGTACAGGGCTAAACAATCTCCATGGAAATGAGATGTGTCAATGCTGATACAACTGCAAACCAAATACCATTGACTTTTCATAAGTCGTTCCCTTTAAACAAACCTAAACACAAACATTAACTTGTGAACTATGTAAAAGTTTCAAAGTCAATAAACCATAATTAGGGGGTGGGGTTATATAATCTCCATGGAAATGAAACTTGCAAATGCCAATAAATTTGCATACAGAATATCATTAACTTAACATTAGTGGTTCATCTTAAACTGACCTAATCACAAACTAATACAAGTAAACTAAGCAAAAGTTTCAAAGTCAATAGACCATGACTGAGGGGTAAGGACCAAATATTCTCCATGGAAATGAGATGTGCTAATGCTTATACAACTGCATACCAATTATCATTGACCTACCACTAACAGTTCCCCTTAAACTGACCTAATCACAAACTAATACATGAAAACTAAGCAAAAGTTTCAAAGTCAATAGACCATGAATGAGGGGGCAGGGTCAAATAATCTCCATGGAAATGAGATATGCCAATGCTTATACAACTGCATACCAAATATCATTGACCTACCACTAGTGGTTCCCCATAAACTGACCTAATCACAAACTAATACATGTAAACTAAGCAAAGTTTCAAAGTCAATAGACCTTGACTGAGGGGGCGGGGCCAAATAATCTCCATGGTAATGAGATGTGCCAATGCTAATACAACTGCATACCAAATATCATTGACCTACCACTAGTTGTTCACCATGAACTAGACCTAATCACAAACTAATATATATTTGACACCGCCGCCACCGCAGGAAACAGCATACCTATGTCTCGCTTTTTGACTCTGTCAAGGTGAGACAAAAAGTACAGGTTCCAGCCCCACTCGGGGAGGAAGTAAAGAATCAGATCTACTCTAACATCGTTAGGTTGATTTTCTAGGCACTTTATATGTATATATATATATGTATAAATTGATTAAGCACAAATTAAACAGCCGAAAAAAATAACAAATAAAAAAAGGTTTCAGCAAGGATAAGGTTGAGAAGACCCAGAAGAAGAAAATAAGTTATAAAAACAAGAGTGCACATGCTGAAATGTCTCACCTGTTTTACTGACCATTAACTTTATGTTGAAAGTCTTAAAGATAAAGGTTTTACTACAAGTATCACATAAACTGAACATTTCTGTCAGAGACATGTTCACCTTACATTAATTCCATACACCAAATATAGTTGACCTATTGCTTATGGTAATTGAAAAATATACCAAAACACAAGCCTAAACATTGACCAATGAACCATGAAAATGAGGTCAAGGTCAGATGAAACCTGCCAAACAGACATGTACACTCTACAATCATTCCAAACACCACACATAGTTGACCTACTGATTATAGTATTTGAGAAACAGACCAAATCATGTAACTTTAACTTTTATCACTGATCCATGAAATTAGGTTTCAAGGAACCCATATACCAAATATAGTTATCCTATCACTCATAATAAGTGAAAAATTCACATGACAAAAAAACCTATAATTTTTTTTTCAAGCAGTCCCTGATCCATGAAAATGAGGTCAAGGACAATGAACAAATGACAGAAGGAAACTTTTAAACATAAGGTATTAACATGCAATATATGAAGCATCCAGGTCTTCTACCTTCTGAAATATAAAGCTTTGTACAAACTCATCACCACCAAGACCACCTGACCAAATGTGAGGTTATTCTGTTAGTAATTCATTTTGTACCACATGAAAGTGTGACAGAAATATTTTTTGGACGAACAAAGGAATTACGAATAAGATGAATTCTATGTAGCCCCCATTCCTAGAGTGGGGGTATAAATAATTAAGCCATGTTTGATGGTAATTGTTAATCAAACAATTCCATAATATGTTGCTAATTGAGAAATTTCCAAGAATTACGATGTCCAAAAGACTTAATATTTTCCATGACTTTTCAGAATTTCTGCATTTAAGATTCTGAAAAAAATGTATGTCTATCTTAAATAAGGCAGCAATTTCTTTTATCAAATCATAAAAGACAGTCATTTATAATAGCAGTTCGTGTGATCAAGCACAATTTAAAGGGGATCATAAGTTTGTATTTGTTGTTTAAATAAGAGTTCATTGTTTTTATTTTGTATAATTTTTACTTTTCTTCCTGTTGTAAATCAGCTGTAGTTTTAAGCTTGCTCTCCTCAGTCTCAGGATACAGAAGTTTAGATACTGCCAAGGCACAGGGGGCATTCATCACAGATGCACACAATAAATGTTCTGCTGGTACCTATGAAACAATATTATTAACCTAAATATTGTAACAGATTTAAATTTGTAAGTGTAATGATACAAAGGCTAACCTATACACGTTTGTTCTTTAGAGTATTGAACTTATATTCGAAAAAATGTACTGATTTGTTCACTGAGGAAAAATATAATAGCTTCTACTGATTTCCCATTTGAATAAGATAAAGAAAAGACTATCTTTAACATTTTTCTTATACAGTTTATCAGTTGTAGATTAATTTCGGATTGTTTGTCAGTAATAATAAGGGTTGACTATATCGTATATCATAACACTAATAGTACTCTCTTGATACTTTATAAACTCCCTAAAGTTGGACTTACCCCAAAAGAGATATAAGCAGCTAAAACACCACCAGCTATGGTAGCAAAACCTCCTGTCATAACAGCATTAAGTTCTGACTTTGTCATCAACCCTAGAAATGGTCCGATCAGGATTGGAGCCTCTGTCTGAAATTGAAGATCTAAGTATCAAAGTATTCCCTTTGTTATGTAAGATTTTAAATTGATATTTTAAAAAGCTTGTGTATTATATTAAGGAGCTTAAACACTCCATCCATGTTTTATTACTGGGTCAGATGAGACCCAGTCTAAATAGTCATACGCTGCACGTCCCAATGGGTTAAATCTGTTGGGTTCTCATTGGTAAACTAAATATTGTTTATTCAGTGTGAAGCAAAGGGTTTATCAATGTCTGCTTGGGTAATATAGCGTTGCATCTATAACATGTGAGTGTATTTGTAAGTGAGGCCGGAAAAAAATGAAAGAACCTTAGTGAGCGTGCCCACATACCCCACGTCCCCACATTGTCATTGGAGAAACAAAATAAGTGTAAGAAAAAAAAATTGAATCATAATTTCCTGTCAATATGCACATCTACATAGTATGTTCTTATTATCTACACAGTTTCATGAAATTCTGTTGTGTGGTTTCAGAGGAGTTGCGATGACAAACTGTTGCAGAAGTACATTGAAGCAAATAAGTTCAAAGGGGCATAACTCCTGAAAAAAAAAAATTGAATCGTAATTTCCTGTCGATATGCACATCTACGTAGTATGTCCTTATTATCTGAAAAGGTTTCATGAAATTCTGTTGTGTGGTTTGAGAGGAGTTGCGATGACAAAAGGTTACAGTAGTATATTGGGCAAATAAGTTCAAAGGGCTTAACTCCTGAAAAAAATTGAATCGTAATTTCCTGTCAATATGCACATCTACATAGTATATGTCCTTATTATCTGAAAAGGTTTCATGAAATTCTGTTGTGTGGTTTGAGAGGAGTTGCGATGACAAACTGTTGCAGTAGTACATTAAAGTAAATAAGTTCAAAGGCGTAACTCCTAGAAAAGAATTGAATTGTAATTTCCTGTCGATATGCACATCTCGTAGTATGTCCTTATTATCTGAAAAGGTTTCATGAAATTCTGTTGTGTGGTTTGAGAGGGGTTGCGATGACAAAAGGTTGCAGTAGTATATTGGGCAAATAAGTTCAAAGGCGTAACTCCTGGGAAAAAATTGAATCGTAATTTCCTGTTGATATGCACATCTACGTAGTATGTCCTTATTATCTGAAAAGGTTTCATGAAATTCTGTTGTGTGGTTTGAGAGGAGTTGCGATGACAAACCGTTGCAGTAGTACATTAAAGTAAATAAGTTCTAAGGGGCATAACTCCTAGAAAAAGAATTGAATCGTAATTTCCTGTCGATATGCACAACTACATAGTATGTCCTTATTATCTAAAAGGTTTCATGAAATTCTGTTGTGTGGTTTGAGAGGAGTTGCGATGACAAGAAACAGGACTGACGGACGGATGGACTGACGGACGGACAGGTCAAAACATCATACCCTCCGCAACTCGCTGCGTGGGGTATAATAATCATGATAGCAGGTCATGAAAATGACAGTAAAGTGTTCAATCAAGTTGATAGTAAAGTGTTTGAATCGATATTTTAATGACCCAACGTCAAATGCAAATGTCTTTCAAATTAATTGAGTTTACTTCTGTCTTTATTATTCAGTTGTTTGCATCAGATATAAATATTATTTTAACTTTCGTAATTATAATTAACTTATTAGTGTATTTTAGATCAGTTCCTGAGTTACAAAGCATCAATAAAGTTAATTATCACTCATGTATCATTATATAGGATTATATTACACACTAATCTATAAATAGCGAAACATCAGCAATTTTGTTTGTATAAAATGCACATGTAGAGATTTAAGTAAGTTACCCTATATTAAGTAACACCCTGTCGTGATTGTGCCTCAGAGCCATTAAAAAGTAATGTTCATAAAACATATATATATGTAAATGGCAGATGCTTCTTTCTGTATTTAACACAAAATTAAAGATAAGTATTTACCGGTATTAATTGATATAATTCAAAATCATTAAAAAAATTAATCTGAAAACAACTGGTATCTTCAAACAACTTATCTTTTATTAATTTTAATGTTCATTTATACCAGGTCTATTTGAGAGTATAGAAGAAGTGGAAGGTTGATGTAGAAATGTGTCAAATTCCTTATCATGCCAAAGTCCATCACGGTACAATGAAGTTCTGGTGACAAAACAGTTTACTTCTCGTTCAGCTTCCAAACAGGGGTTCAAATTAGCGGTGGTCCGAGGTCCGTGACCTTCCACTGTTGCAATCGGACTTTCGTTTTGGTTACTAGCTACGCCCGACGGACCTTCGATTTTAAAGGAAATAAAAATTATCTTTGCTGACCTTTTTAACCATCTGTATCGTCATTTTAAGCCATATTATTATTGAAATTGAGATAAAAAATGTTTCATCCCTGACCTTGCCGACGAGTGATAAAAGTTATTTTTAACCTTGTATTTCTTGGATTGATTGATTGATTGTTGGTTGCTTAACGTCCAGTGGCAAATATTTCATGCATATTCAGGACGAGAACAAATTAACAATAAATGCAATAGGTAGGTTCTGTAATAGAGGCGTCTGGGATTGAGGTCGGAGAAATTTAGACTGCCACGGAAATGAGGGTATATTGGATAGAGACAGAAATTTAGCCTTGCAACAGGTCACCTACGGACCTCTCAAAGAGTTGTTGCAGGGTTCTTAACGCAAAGAGCGTGGCACACTTTACACGAGGCATCGATTTAACGTCGATCCCCATTTTGACCGGACGTGGCTGCAAATTTGTACATCCCGCACAGCCAAACGGACACCCACTTTGACGAGAGTTTTACCGGTCGGAGGAAGACCAATGGTGACCATACTTCTATTCCCCAGTTACCCTTGGGGTTGTATTTCTTGGAAACACAAGGTTTTAAATAGTTGCAAGAAGTCACGTGACAAATCATTTAATCGAACAAAATGAATCCGTTTCACTTTGGTGTCACATCTTCCAAGAGAAAGCCTGAAGATTATGAACGGTCATCAACGCAGGCACTTGTTTCTATCCATGGGAAGGTCGACCATCCATAAATATAGAAGGATATTCAACCTTCCCATGGATAGAAACAAGTGCCTGTGTCTTCAACGTCTTCAAAAGAAATCAAATGAAGATCTCACTAAAGACCAACAATGCGATCGTGAAAAATGGGAACGGACATTTAAGCCCCAGTGGAAAATCGATCAAACCGTGGCTATATTTTGATGAATCAACTGGCCTAATGTCATGCACATACTGCCAGAAGTTTCCCACCCATTCAGAAAAAGAAAGTGCACTTGTAATGGGAACACAAAATCTTAAAATAGACCCAATAAAAATATACGAAGTGACACCCCAGCATTTATTTTGTTTAAAGCAGTGGATCCATGAAAGTGACCCAAATTTTAAGTCTAAAGATTAATTGTCAGACACTAAACTTTGACAATGTATTCTCAAGCAGCAATGCAAGCCTGATCAGTTAAATAGATATAAGGTTCTTTTCAAAACTGCATACAGTATTGCAAAAAAGGGAAACCCTTCAGTGACTATGAATTTATTCTTGAAATCCAGTGCAAAAATGGTGTTGATGTGTAAGCAGTAGTTCAATATTGAAGGTTGTAAACTGTTTATTCGCTGGATAGCCCATTATATAAGAAACGAAACATCACATGCAGTTCAAATATGATGAAACAAACTAACCTTACTCCAAAAGTACATTA
>JAASAO010001691.1:0-30158 GCA_017311375.1 Mytilus coruscus
TTTAGCCTTATCGAGTAAATATGATCAAGGTTTTGTTACGAAATTCATTTACTGTTTGACCCATTGTCGTGAAATAATGCAGTTATGGACAATTTATTCTTCTTATTTTGATCTCTAATATAGGATACGTTCTACCAAGATCATTGACACTTACATGTATATCCAGACTTAACTTCTACTAACAAACTTGCAAAACTGCATTATCGGTATTATTGGACTTTATTATATCACCCTTTGCCATTTGTTGGAACTTTTAGACAACATTCTACTAAACCGGTTAAAGCACTCAAACGCATCTTATTTTCACATTACTAAAACAGTATTTGTTGCCAAACGTGTAAATCGTAGACTATTGCTTGTGTTTTAAATCAGTTTATCAATTTTGAACTTATAATGTTATTTATTTTAGCATCCCAGATGAATTTTAAAACAGGTATTCATTTTCGAGAACATCAATTATCTTAATTAACTAGAAATAGTTTGACTTAAGCATGTTACGCTCTTTTAGTCAATGTAAGATTATTGCATTTTGAAGATTTAAAGGTCCTCGCAGGTGAATTAGAATCCATTTATTATTAATGAACGTAGTATTCAGCCATGATGGGTAAATATTTTCAAGTAAGAAATAATAAGTATACCATTTGTTCGGAAACTTATAGTTTGTTGATAAATGTCTCTTATCTGAAAGCACACTTTACATCGCTAGATTGGAAATAAATTAGACACTTTGGTGCTCGTGGAATATCAGTTGCTTATATATCTTATGTGGTTACCTGCAGTAATGCATTATTCTTTAAATCGGCAAGATGATTAAAATCAGTATTAATAAGAAGCGTTGAACATTCAAAATGTTCAGCGAGTGTTATACAAAATGTTACTTAACCTCCAAAGTATATATTTTCAGAAAAAAAAAAAAAAAACTGCATTCTATATCATTTCAAAACGAACTCGCCGAAACAGTATTTTGAATCTAGACTATAAGAATACATTATCATACAAAAGGATAACAGAAAATGCCAAAATATCTAGCAAAAGACAACACTTACCCCAAACACCTGACTCATTCAAGAAAATAAACGTTTTAACAAAGACAAATTTCAACGAACAACAAATGGTCCTGACACCCTGACTTGATACAGTCGGTCGGTCGGTCGCTGTCTGTCTGTCTGTCTGTCTGTCTGTCTGTCTGTCTGTCTGTCTGTCTGTCTGTCTGTCTCTCTCTCTCTCTCTCTCTATCTATCTATTTATCTCTCTCTTTATCTATCTATCTATCCATCTTTCTTTCTTTCTTTCTTTCTTTCTTTCTTTCTTTCTTTCTTTCTTTCTTTCTTTCTTTCTTTCTGTGTAGTACATGTTTTATTTTAGTAATACTTACTTTGTATCCGAAATGTATAAAATATGTAGAAAAACAAATAATTTGGCATTCCACTATACATGATATTCCAGTTAATTTTCTCATTTCAGGTGTGGGTGTGACGTCATAACAACCTATTGTTGAAAATTAATTCTAAAACACTTTCTATTACCTTCTACTTTAAACATTTAGGATTAGAGAAAGTGAATGATGAAACAGACAAGTACTTTCCAAGTATGCAGATATACGTATAAGATATATAAAACAATAATACTGGAGAAATCCTTCATCTTTAACACTTGTTCAGTTACTATTAGTACGTGACTGAATAAAAGTACCTGCGTCGTATTTTCAGTCATTGTTTATAGTTTTTCTGCTTTCAAAATATTTCAGTTTGAATCCGTCATGGTTTTCTTACTACAACCGAAAACTACTCGTAGATATATTTTTGGTCAATAAATGAATTTAGTAGTGTCAATCCCTGTATAATGACGGTTCAGGTATGATAATGTATGACCCAATTCACCGTTTGGTGGTGCGCCTGACAGAGGCGGAACGTACAGATTAGGCAACAGGTAGCATGTGACATATACTATTGGTATCGGTATCGGCTTCGGCCTGGAACTTGTTAATTACTGGTAATATTAACTCTGTGGAAAACAAAGGGCCTGGAATGGTGTACTTCTTAACTTACACCATAGAAATGTAAAAAGCTTAATAATTTAGGGAAATTTTTGTTTGCTGTCGAAAACTTCGTAATTCATAAATGTTGTGTAACATGCTCCGCTACTAAAAATTGTATATTGATATTATTCGCTATCAATTTCTGTTTATATATGTATGTGTGTATTGACATTTGATGTATATTTGGTAATATGCCAATAAGTTGTATTGCTTTTAGAGAAAAAAGTATTATTCCAGTTAAACAATAACACCCACAAGCCTATCATATATAAGCACCTTACTGAACACGGAACATGAAAAACGCCTCATTAGTTTCACGAATAATGTATGTGTATAAAATAACGCCCTGTAATTATGAATGACTTTGGGAAAAGCTTGTAATATTTACCATTAAAAGGATATATTAAAGATGACTCACAGCTGGATTTTTATTCGTTAACTAGTGCATTTTTCAGTTTTATTATCTATATAATTCCAAACCAAAGAATGTATTATTAAAAGAAGAATCAATGTGTGTAGACAGTATGATAAATGAGTTAACTTGTCTGGACAAAGTGAAACGGGTGTCGTCACCCTTCATTTCACCTTTAGATCTCTGTATATTTGTTGACTTTGTACTTCACCTATATAAACCAATTTGAATTTTGTACCAAAATGATGTCACATATTGATGTCATAATTGTAATGAAGCAGCTTTTAGAAAAATAGATGTTCCTCAATTCAGAGCTGTAGTTTTACTAAATTGATAACAAGAAACATCTCGAACTTTATAATCTAAATTTATTGAAGACAGCTGTATTTTTGTATTCCTAAACGTTACTGACCTAATATTTCTATCCAGTCTGACGTCTTGTTGTAAATAGCTTTTCCCAACCAGAACACTTTTCCTTGAAGAACATCAAATTCCTTTAAAACTCAAATTCTAAGCCGTCTTTACCGCATTTGTCTGATGCTTGCGACCACGTTAAGTGTGCATCTTTTATAACATCGACTGAAGAATGTGCTACAATACAAAAGTAACAGAAAAATTGCACATCTAGTGTATTAGAAATTGTATCGTAAATGTTATATAAGTCAAATTATATGGGCAATGCATTTCAATGTTATGTCCCTTCTTTAAATCTTCTTATTTCATTTACACCTGTCAAAAAGAGGGACGAAAGATACCAGAGGGACAGTCAAACTCATAGATCGAAAACAAACTGTCAAATTGACTGTATTGTGATTTTGTTGATGCTAATCTTCTTTTATCTGATACGGTAAATTTTTGTCAACAGGATGTATTGCATTTTTAAGAAAATGACTATGATTAAACTTCTCACTTCTTTATTAGGTCTTTCCAGTTTTCTGTGGAATGACCTTTTGATTTTGTTCTGATTATTATTATTATTAGGTCTGTCCCTTTTCTATGCAAAGACCTTTTGATGTTGTTCTGATTATTATTAGGTCTTTCCACTTTTCTGTGGAAAGACCTATTGTATTTGTTCTGATTAACATTATTTTTCTTCTTCCGCCACATTTTTTCTTGCATATACATTTTGTTTCGAAAGATGTCGCTTAGATGTTTGGTATATGATATCGCACAGTTTATGCGTCTTCAAAATGACCCTGCTTAACCGAATACTTTTCTGTGTAAGAGTTATCTCCCCAACACTATTTTCCTCGTAGTTGCATCTCCTCCGGAACCGCAAAAGAAATAGACAGATTTGTTTTAAATATGGTCTTTATATCCTCAGGATTTTTATCCAATTTTGACTGGAGCGATACGAAAACTCCATATGAGAGTTATTTCCCATTCTGTTTTTGACACAAGTGATGTATTAATGTATCACATAAATGGTAACTGATAGAGACCCAATGTATTTTGATTTGAGGTCTTTGGATTCCAAAATGAATTTTAGGTCAAGGTCGAAGGTCAAGGTTATGTTCTCAATTTTGATTTTTTATTCTTTTATGATCTTCTATGACACTTTTGAAGATGTGTATAAAGAGAACTAATGCAAAATGTCTGCTTTATTGTGATGAAAATATGATACATTTATACTGAAACAATCCAATGACATCTTGTAGGAGTTATTGCCCTGAAATGTTTTGATTTAAGGTTAATTGATTATTACTTCTACATGGTATATGATAAAGCCAAAGGGTCTTTTGCAAAATGTTAGGTGACCCTTTACCTTGACAAAAGTCAACCGGAAGTGATTCGTAGTAAACCGGAAGTAGACATTTCTGCACTTATTTCTTTCAAATGTACCTAAAACCATATAATTTCTAAGAAGAATTTTACAAACCTATCATTTGACACCGGAAGTGGCTTATTATCTCCTTATTACTGACAAAAGTATATAGAAACCATATATTTTGGAATCAGCGTAAATAAAGCTATCATATGAGACTAGAAGTGACATTTTCTGAACCAGAAGTTGGCAATTATCTCCCTTATTTCAGGCAAAAGTATAAAAAACCACATATTTTTAAAATCAGCGTGAATAACGCTATCATATGAGACCGTAAGTGACATTTTCTGTAACAGATGTGGAAAATTATCTCCTTACTTCATACAACAGTATATAGAAACCATACATTAATTGAATCAGTTTGACAAACTCAATGATTCGACACCAATAGTAACCTCAAAACCGGAAGAAACTTCTTATAAATCATTTAGAAAATGATGTGGAAAGACCTTTTATTGTTCTCTAAACAATTGGTTTTAAATTATTTTTTTTTTTTTCTCTTCAGCCACTTTTATTTCTTGTTTGTATCTTTTGTTTCGCAAAATGTCGCTTAGATGCTTGGTATATGATATCGGATAGTTTATGTGCCTTTGAAATTGACCCTGCTTAATCGAATACTTTTCTTTGTAGAGGTTGTCTCCTAAACACTGTTTTCCTTGTGAGTACATCTCCTCCGTAACCGTAAAAGAAAGAGATAAATTTATCTTACCAAATTGCTCGTTATATCCTAAGGATGTTTTGTCCAATTTTGACTGAAGCGACACGAAGACTCCATATAAGAATTATTTCCCTTCTTTATTTGACATTAATGATATATTAATGAATAGTAAGTGATAGAGACCTAAAGTATTCTGATTTGAAGTCCTTCGTTCCTTTAAATTAAATTGAGGTCAAGGTCAAAGGTCAAGGTCATATTCTATATTTTGACTTTTCCTTGTGTTATGATCTCCTCTGACACTTTTAAAGATATATTAAACAATTAGTGCAAACTGTGTGCTAAAACGTGATGAAGATATCATACAGTTGGTCTGAAACAATTCAATTACATCTTATAGGAGTTATTGTCCCTGAAATAGTTAGATTTAAGGTTAATTGATTATTGCTGCAACTTGGTACATGATAAAGCCATAGGGTCCTTTGCAAACTGTTGGGTGACATATAACCTTGAAAATATCAACTGGAAGTAGCTATTTTGACACTTATTTTATTTAAAATTACCTAGAAACCATTTTTTCAAGACATATATAAACCTATCATTTGACACCGGAAGTGACCTTCAATCAACCGGATGTGACTTATTATCTCCTGATTCTAAGAAAACGAATATAGAAACCATATATATTTTGGAATCAGTGTGAATACAGCTATCATATGAGACCGGAAGTGAAACTTTCTAAACTGGAAGTTGCAAATTATCTCCTCTTTTCAGAAAAAGTTATTATCTCCTTTATTTTAGGCAAAAGTATAAAGAAACCATATATTTTTAGAATCAGTGTGAATAACGTTATCATATGAGAACCTCAGGATGTTTTGTCCAATTTTGACCGAAGTGATACGAATTATCTACCTTATTTCAGACGAAAGTATATAGAAAACATATATTTTTAATCAGTATGCAGAAATCGATCATTGGACACCAATAGTAACTTTGAGTAAACCGGAAGTAGATTCTAATCAATAACTTAGAAACATGATGTGGAAAGACCTTCAATTTTTCTTTGAACAATTGGTCTTTAATTTTGTATGAAACCGATTGTCAAATACTGCATTTTACCTAACATTCTATTTACCTGGACAAATCGTAAATTTCTTGGTTGAAAGGTATTTTTAGTATAACATTTTGTGATGTTTATTCAGTTTATAAATAATATGATTTTTAAAATAACATTCCATTTAAGAAACAAATGTATGATAAATAAATCTAAAATGTTCATGTTATTTTGTTACATTTTCTTTAGATATATAATAAAAATATATTTTTAAACGTACTGTTATAACAAATATTACAAACATCTTATCTTTCGATAAAATGACATATTAACAGATTAACCTCTTTGTCCGATCATTTCGAGTGAGCAAAACCTCTTCAGTGATGAGACACGTTGAGTCTGTCGGAAATCTGACTTAAACTATAATATAAAGCTCTTGATCTTTAACGTGAGATTGACAGATTTCAATTTAGAATTTCTGATAAACGTGTCATTTTAGTTCCTTAATGCCAGCTGTACCCTTTTCAGTAGCTGCTTAACCCCTGACACAACGTACGGATTATACTATTCATTTGATACGCGCGTTCGTGTTCGGATTATATTTGGCAACGATTCGACGTTGATATATATTCTATATAAACATGATAAACTATCCGTCTCTTTTAGCTACAAACTGATCTATAGAGTGTTCATAATATGAACCTTAACAACAAGGCGATATATATATATATATATATATCTAATTGTTTCTTGAATCAGTTTCTTGAATATAGATTCTACCATTGCATAGAATGTGATATTTCTCCGTTCGTGACAGCAATTTGAATACTTTAACACTTAACTAATGAAAGAGGAGAAAAATCGTATTGCACGATATTCGGTGGTTTACTCTGTTTCTCTATTGATTTTAAGAAGATATTTAGACAAAATATCATTTTCTAATAATCTACAAAGAAACGTGGTCTTTCTATGTTTCTATGTGACATCATCAGACATGGGGTGGGCGACTGTTGTGGGGAGGGAGAAGTTCATAATGTCTAAATTGGGAATTCAGGAAAATCAGGAAAATGTTATGTCATACTTTTACTTTTATCAATAAAGTAATGAAACTGAAACGAATAATATAGATCGGCTTAGAATAAGATAAAACATTAAAGGTAATAAAACCTCAACCGTTTTTAGAATATAGTCATTTGTATAAACGATACGGAAGCCAATAGTGTCCTAGGGTATTTTATTATTATACTAGATAGATTAAATAAAACCCTGCAACAGGATTCTTTTATATTTTTTTTCTAAGATTTTTAAAGTAAAACATAATTATTAACTGGAACTACTTTGAATATAGTTATACAAATGAACTGATCAAATCTAAGTGGCTAATGAACACAATTGGTATTTGTAAGCTGCATGTTAGAGTTCAATCTTAAATTGTGTTGTTAGATCAATTAATCTTTTGTTTTTGTTACACTTCAGTGTTTCTGTTGTTCAGTTGTTTTCCTCTTATAGTTGATGTTTTTCCTCGGTTTTAATTTGTAACCTGGATTTGTTTTCTATCAATCGATTTATGACTTTTGAACAGCGGTATACTACTGTTGCCTTTATTTATATATACACCTTTTGATTGAAGTATACATCGTCAAATAGAATTTGTAAATTTATGCATTAATTACAATTAGTACATCAGGTATATTAAACGTACTAAATGGAGTAGAAAATGATACGAGAAATATCTGCAATACAATTGAATTCCTTCTCATCATATTCATGACAATAATCATATAATTCATAAAAATAGTTTTGAATCACGGAAGTTGAACCAAGCTGATAACAAAGTATGGGTTATTGTGTTTATCAATCTAGCAAATGGTATGTGTACCTTGTGAACTTAAATATTGATTTTGTTTGAAATAATAAAAGGTGAAACAACATTAATTTTATTAAAAACTGCGTATGGTTTCTGATATATATGAGATCACGAGATTTCGAAGCCCTTCCACAATTATCATATATTGTTAACACAAAGTAGGGCTTCAAAAGTAATTTAATTAAATTTAGTAAACGTTTGTACATTATCGTTGAAGAACACTTAAAATGCTATTGACGAATACTAAAACCAAAATACTGATAAAATGAATCCTTAGTAGTCAATCGCGATTTTTCAAAACCACTCAGTAAAAGTTATATTTGAGTTGATCATTTAAAAAATCCCCTGTAGTAAAGAAAAGAGCCGAAATAGGGTGTTCTGGATGGCGTACAAAATTTGAACCTTAAGGAATTGATCTTTGTATTTCTGTGGCACACTAATAATTCTTTCATATGTACCATTTTATTCAAATTTGATTTCTATATGTTTACCGTTTAATTCCGTTCACTCATATTGCAACACTAATACAGTTGAGTACTTGTATCAAATATAGTTGATATATTTGCTAGATAACACTAAGCGGGCAAAACATCAACTTGTTTCATTATAAAGTAACACATTGGCTAGAGGTATAGGGAGGTTGAGATCTCACAAAACATGTATAACCCCGCCGCATTTGTGCGCCTGTCCCAAGTCAGGAGCTTCTGGCCTTTGTTAGTCTTGTATGTTTTTAATTTAATTTTATTTATATGTTTTGGAGTTTACTGTGACGTCCATTTTCATTGAACTAGTACACATGTTTGTTTAGGGGCCAGCTGAATCCCGCTTCCTGGTGCGGGATTTTCTCGTTGTGTTGAAGACCCATTGGTGGCCTTCGGCTGTTTTCTGCTCTTTGGTCGGGTTGTTGTCTCTTTAACACATTCTCCATTTCCATTCTCAATTTAATTTTTGTCTTAAATGAGTAATTGTTTCACTGTAACTAAACAAATACCTTTTTCAGATATGGGTTTACATAATTTGAAAAACAGAGGCGAAAGATCCCGAAAAGGGACATTCAAACTCATAGTCGAAAATAAACTAACAATATCATGGCTAAAAAGAAAAGCCAAACAGACAAATAACAGTACACAAACCACAACATAGAAAACTGAATAATGAGCACCACGAACCCCCAAAAACTTGGGGTGATCTCAGGTGCTCCGGAAGGCAAAGCAGATGGAAAAACCTATCACAGATAGAGTTTGGTTTTACATGGAGAGGTTCAATAACTTCTAAAATCGAAATCATACTGACTCGGAGCCCTGTCAGTTATAATAGGACAGTTGTGTTCTATTCGTTCCGTTTGTTGATTTGTTAAGCGTTTGTCTTTGTCAAGTTTTATGGATTTTCCCCTGATGCATTTTGATAATACTTTATTCATAAACTTAATTATACTGGAAGTGCAGTGATATCAGGACTAGAAGAGTAAATCATTATTTTTCATGTTAAACATAGGTTTCAGGCTCTGAACCTTGAAAATAAAGTCGTAAATGATGATTGTACAGTAAAAAACACTTTCCAATTTGCAGTATTAAACGATACACAAGTAAGCTGTGATGAGAATCGTCAAATCACCTGCTGAATAGACCTTCTAACATGATATATCCCTATTTGAGAGTAATACTAGTACTTCTTATAATGAACTAGATCGTAAGAACTAATTAGCTATGTTTTTACACACGTTAATGTAAGTTAAAATGAAGCACTGCGAAACCATCCTTGCAAAAACAGATTGTCTGTGTTTACATTCTTTCTGATATATGGAAAGTACCGTTAGACATCAGCGATTGGTTAACGTTGATAGTCTTAACTTTTACATCAGACGACAATGTTGCCCCATTCCAAATAAAAGTCTATTAAGGGCTTAATCAATGGTTTCGCCTACAAGTCTTACGGAAAGTTGCAAAGGAAATAGAAAGTACGAGCAGCATATATTCAAGAGACGGATGTGCGAAATTTAGTTTTATTAAGGTTGCCGGTAACAAATACCTTCGGCCGGCTGTATTTTAATACTTCATGTTTAAAAACGTAGTTCTTACCTTGGCTGTTGTCATTTATTATTTAATTGGTTGTCTGTCACAAATTTGTGAGCGCAAACATATATCAAAGTAGTTTAAATAATCGTTTGTAACTTGTATGCTGTAAAACATAAGTGAGCTCTTCGATTTTGATCTCTGTTGCGTTGATAAGCAAATTTGTCTAACTCTCATGGTGTGTGCATTGCGTTGGTCATGTCTCCTTTATTGATGTTGTGTCTCCCAATTGGGTTGTCGATTGTTTATTCCTCGCAAATTAAGCATTTGATGTTGATAATTGAAGTAATAATATAAAAGTAATTTCAGTTTAATGGTTAATGATATACAGCAACATTCAATCAAAGAAAGTACTAGTAGTTTTCGGTTTCCTTTTCAGAATACACTGCCTTGACGGGAGAGACCTCCCATATAAATAGTGTACTCCTTGCCACATCCAACATAGTTTTCAAATTATTGAATTGTCTTAGTTATTCAAGTATCTGCATTGTGTCTGCTTTTGGTATACTTTGTGTTGAATCCTAAAGAGTTTGTCCCTTTCATTTGTAATACGACATCAAACGAACCCTTTGATTGCATCGATAATAGTCTTTGTGTATCCGTTAACAGTACATTAGACCCACAACCTTACATCGGTCGTCATAACTTTATTACATACCTTGTTTTGTGCATCGTCGTAGCTGTTTCAAATTTTCTCAGCTGTCTTCTATAGTTTTCGCAAAACATCGCAAAATCAGTAAAACTCGTCATTGAAAGCCAAAAAATCCTATATGGTGTCAAGAGCGGATTTCGGTGATTTGATTTTGTTTGTTTGCGTTTTCTCTTTGAAAAATAAAGCTTTACCAGAAAACCCGAAATATTGATAAACTAAAGCAGACCAATCTAAAGAAGGGGGCTGATAATTGAATTTATTTTAATCGAGATTATCTAGAAGTGTTGATGATATCAACAATGCTCCATGCACAAAATTTGATAAAAATGTATACAGACTTGAGGGCGAAGTGCTACATATATCAGAACCAATGAAATTGATGAAATACTTCTTGACAACAATTCACTCCATAATTCCAAAGAGTCAAACATTATGTAGTGTTACCTGTTGCAGTAAAAGGTATATAACTAAATAATTAATTCTTTTAACTTCCATCAGGAAATATTACAAACACGCCTTTTACTTGACTTAATGCCACATTTGTTGTAGTAACGACACAATTAAGTACAATAACAAAGAAGCAATTGTTGCATTTAAAAGATTATAGTTTAACGAAAAACATAGTGATTTTGATATGTTAATCAGGAGATGTATCAGTTGCACTTGAACATTACCATTTGCTAAAATGTATAACGTCATAGCGATTTAAAGAATAGATCAATACCACAATATAACCATTGTGCATGTATTACTAACATGTTGCTTGGTTACTTGGAGATGAAAATTATATAACCTTACAAATAACATAAACGCTATCATTATGTTGATTTGCTAAATCACAAGGTTTCTTCGAGATAAACATTTATACCTTTCCAAAGTCAAACTCCTTAAATCGGGATGAACATTTTGGTCATTAGTGGGATAGTATTACGAATAATTTGAATAAATCCACAGAAAGTATAAAAGGTTACTTAAACGAGAAAAAGATCTTGAACATACAACAAAATTAAATATAGAAAATAAACCTGAAATAGATGATACATGAAAGGTATTCAATATTTGAATACACCTACAGAAAAACTGACACAACAAGTATACCGGTATAAGATAGCAACAAAGTGTCCTATTACTACGCCATCATTAACTGCATATTATATCGTAACTGTTGAATTTTCTACGGAAGTTATTTTTATAACAACAATCCTTGCTTTTAAACATAATTTGTAAAAGAATGTTTTTCTTACAGAAATATTGGAAAACATATGATTCTTGGTAAGTATATCTATTTTAAAATTAATCTTATAAACACTAGAAAGAATTTTAAAAGTGCCGTTACAAAATACATTTATGTATTTCGTTTTAAAATTAATTTTTCCGAAAACATGTGTTTAAAATTATATTCAAAATTATATGCTTTTGTAATGAAAAAGTTGATTTCAGGTTAATATTACAAAATGAATGTTTGATAACCCAATTACTCCATTTAGTAAACACCAATGAGGCAAATCCCTAAAAACGATCACAGTCGTGTTCCAAGTTAGTGGTGATTGATTATGTGTCTGTCAAAAAAGACTTCAACCAACAAATACAAATATGTTGACAACAATGATACAACAAAAAACAAAACGTCTTGCACGTTGCCACGAATGTAGCTGAAACATAATCATCTTGATCATCTGAATTAACCCTGTCTTTCCTTTGTATCCGTGTTATTCGGTTTTCAGTTTTCCAAGCTTTGTTTTGGAGTGTTGTACGTCTGTATTTATGCAAAACACATATGTTTTTTTCACCCGATTGCATGAATGGCATTTGAAAGATTTGTTAAAAAGCAATTTGTGAAATTGAGGCTATCAATTTGAATTTGATTTGGGTGTACAACTTTTTACAAGTTTTGTGTAAACGAAAAACGTGTATAGCATACTATGTTATAGCCTTGTATCTTTCATATTGTGTTTCGGTATGTGGTGAAGGTGTACTAAGCACTCGGAATGGAATGGAGCTAAAAAAGATGAATTTGAGGTTTCATGGTTTTGAATGATGAATGATGTTAAATAAAATAATTGGCATTAAGGAATTTTATGGCAAAATTAAATAATAAAGTCAACTAGACTAAAATGTTTCATATGAACAAAAGACATATGGAGGTCTACATTAAGTCTTCAACAACAAACATTCTTCATTAAAATTGACTGTCTCTTACATCGTTAACGCTACCGATGCTATTGCACCAGGTGCGTAATTCAACAATCAATGTATCTTCAGTAATGATCAAGGCCAAATTATTTGAAGATCAAAACCTTATACAAATGTTGAATATATGATTAAACAGAAACGGACCAAAAGTAAATCCTGAGTCATATAATCTCCTTCAGGCAAAGTTGACATAGACGAAGTAGGCTACTGAGTATATTAAGGTTTTTGTTTGTCACAAGCTCCTTACGCATTGTAACGTATACATGTAGTCTTTCCTCTCAAATTTTTTGTGTGCGTACATATATGTGTTGTCGTGTGTAAACTGTTTGTTTTATTCATTGCCCCTTTTTGTTCAATGGTCCATGTTGGCTTTCATTTTTTTTTTTCGTAACAACTTGTTATCAATCCGTTTGAGCATGATCCCTTCCTTATGTGAAAGCTTTAAACTTTTGAAAATATATGACTTTCTTTCTTTTTTCAATTTCCCTTATACGACGTAGACATAAACTATGATATCGTTTAAAGATTTTGATCAATTTCTAAATTATGCATCTATCAACATATAATTACAAATACGCTTGTTTTTTTTTTTCAACTGAGGTTCTGTATCACATAAACTCCTCATAGCTACCAGGATTAAAATTGTGTACGCCAGATTCTTCTACAAACGTCTCATGAGTGATGCTCGAACAAAAAAGTTAAAGGCCAAATAAAGTACGAAGTTAAAGAGCATTGAAGACCTAACATTCCGGAAGGTTTTGCCAAATACACCTAATGTAATCTATTCCTAGGGTAGAAAATGATGATTGATGGGATAGAAAAAGATGATAGTCAATCGATAATATATTTTTGTTAGACAGTTGTAGAAAATTTTTAAAATAGGAGTCAATAGTATAACCTTACACATGATACACATTGCTAAGTTGATTTGTCGTATATACATGTATCAGTGGTAATGTTGATGTCATGGTTTTTATATGACATACATGAATAATCCCCTTCAACCACCGAACATGACGTGTCATATAATCCGTTTCCATCATTGCAATTTCCTTTCCCAAAGTCTGCGCTATCATATGTAAGGCCATCTTCATTTCGATGTGCACCATGACTTTGGTACACATTTTCTGTCGGACACATTCTTCTATTTTGTTTATCATGTAAAATATCATATTCTCCATCGGCTGCGTCAGTATAGATCTCGTTCATATTTTCCGGTTTATTTAAGTTATTTACAACCGAATATCCTGATGTGCCCGTTTCACAAATGTCATTTATCTTCCTTGATGTTGATGGTGTATTCTTTCTATTTCTTGTATTAGTTAATTCTTGGTTGATTGTCTTTGAAAAATGCAATTGGTTAGTTTCTCCTTTCTGATATGTATTAGATTCTTCAAAGATTCCCTTTGATCTAAAAACAAAATTTAATTTTTAGGCAAAAATATCTACAATTAAACAAATTTATAAGATAAGAAAAAACAGAAAATAACAAATAATCATGTAATGTATTTTGTTTACTTATAATATTTTCTTTCTCGTATATAGTTGTAAAACACACTTCCCATTTAAATATCTATCCTTTTGGGCCAGGGTTGGGTCCATATAATCCAATTGCATTAGTGCCTCGATTAGCTATGCTTTTGCGTTTTATTGTCTTATTAACTATTGTTAATTCGTGTCTAAAAAAAAACAATGATATGAATAAACTTTTAATTAATTTCAATGTTTTGTTTACAATATACCGATTATAAATTTCTTTCTAAAATGAAATTGGCAACACATAATGCTACTGTGGATTCATTATTATTCGTGGGATACCAAATTTCGTGGATTTTGTGGGTAACAAACTATGAATTTAAATGTTTAACGAAATACAGATTTTCTATAGGTTTGTATGCCGACTATGCAATAACCACGAAAGCAGAGATCCGCAAAACTACAATTTTTCTTCAATCCATAAACAGTGGTACAAACGAACATAAATGAATCCACAGTATACGATTAAAGAGACTATTTATTCAATAGCACTTTTAAACTACTCATATGCTTTCATTCTTAGGTCGAGAGAATTTGTGTAATATCTTAAGATATCAAACTGTTACCAACCTAATTTTACATACAATCAATACAGCTAATACAGCAAGTATAAAACATGCACCTATGATTCCGCCAATCACTGCACCTATGAATATATCACAATTTTTTATTAAGAATAAGCTACATGTAACACATATAATAATATAAACCACGTCAAATTTGTATACCAAAAGTTGAAATGCATAAAATTGGAAATAAGGTATATTTCAATGAGACAGCAGACAATTGATTATCCATTATACATAAAGATTTGCACCGCAACGATCACATACATTGACATTACTTTTTTTATAAACTGGTAGGTATAAGCAATGTTATTTTAAATCTTAAACCATTTATATGAAAAACAACCTGTTATACAAAGAAGGACACAGTTCGGCAGCTTATTCTCATCATTATATCAGTTTATTAGATGTTTGATATGTTTCTTCATGAAATATTCCCTCCATTGCATCTGCTTATAAGATATACATGATATATGATATGTTTCTTCAAGAAAAATTGGAGCTAAAAAAAATCAAACTTGATTAAAATATTTTAGACAGCAAACCTATGGTATATAATAAATCAGCTCGCTCTATGACTGGAAAATATATAGTAAGCAATATACACTTCTCAATATCATTACTCGCACCTGTAAAAATAGAGTTATTTCCTTTCTCTCTCTGACCATTTCTTAACACCGTCTTCGTACTGAACAAGTATGCTGAAGATGAATACATAATGTGTAAATGACTTTTTTTAGAATTAATTAAAAAAAAAAAAAAAAAAATGAAAGCAGTGGTATGTTGGTAACACATTAGAAAATAAGAAAAGTCATGTATCATGAAAAATTACATGATTTCACAATTCTTAGGAAAAAAAAATATCATGATTATTGAAAACAATATCACTTGAGAATTTGTAGGGCAGATTTTAGGGTCTAGTATGTTATGGTGATCTCTTCTTTAAGAAGTTAACTGTTTGGGTTTATTTCATATTAATTTTTTTTAAAGTAATTTGACATATGACCATGCTTATAAGTAAGTGGAACTTCATTGACAATCATCTGCAAAGATCGTACACATTTTTTCAATCGAACAATTAGAGAGAAGTGGCAATAAATCAAAAATCATTGGTCCAATAAAAAAGACGCACAATTACATGAAAAAACAATAAAACCTAGCAACAACATTACACATAAAACTAAAGATTGAGCAACACGAGTTGTTAAAAACCGAAGGTAAGCTTATGTACTCCGGAGAAGTCAGCAGTTCCTGGTCCACTATTGACACCAGTTGAGTTACTCTTATTATAATATATTGTTGAGTACTAAATGATTAGTTGTCATCTAAAAGCAGATTGATCTTGTCTAACCCTTAACTATAATTATATTCTATTAAACCATAGGTTCGTGTAAATAATTTCACCTTATGATAAAGCCGAATGTAAACGTTTGAAATTATAAGCAAGGTTTTCTAGACAAAGATTCTAACGATATTTGTATAAAACACTTTGAAACAATAGTATTCCTTATTCCTTAATTCTTGATGATGCAAACAATTTTGATCAGTTAGACATTTCATGCGTAGAATTCGTTCTTATCAATGACATATTTCCCTATACAAAATATGAATTGCAAACTAATGCAATATACAACAGCGCATCTTGTTGTCGGTTTAATATGTGTGTTAGCAAGATATCGTTCTCAAGAGATTTTGTACCGACAGATGCACTCTGTGTTATTTGTTTAATGAAGATCATAAAGATGATTATAACCCAAATGCATGATTGATATATAATAACGGTTTAAACTAGATGTTAAAACAACCTGGAAGTTCAAATGCTGCTGATTATTTAGAGGTGAGGAGGAAGTTATCGAGATGTTCAATCTTTATGGGGTCTTTCAGTTAACTATGATTACAATTAAAAGATATGTTGTTGCTTCAGTTCTTTTGGGGATGCTTTTCTATATTTAGATTTACTGGTTTCTTATCATTCCCATAAGGATTACAATGTTTGCCATTGTGGGTATTACTAGGTGAGTTTCAATCAAATACAAAAACACTTACCAGTTGATTGAAAACTGCTTTTACTATTTCCATGTGAAAACAATGGATCTGGTGACGTGTTCACATTTTCATCTTTGCTTTTGTTGAATGTATACAAAGGCTTTGTGTTTTAATTTCTGTATCTATGGTGGTATCTATTAACAAATTAAAGCATATTTGAAAATATTTTAGGCAGTTATAAACTGCATTAAACATGATAAATACCAACAAAATGAAATAAATGAATAGAGATGGACACTTAATCGACTGATCAAACAAATAAACTTGAAGCGAACCCTGTCAGAGGATTTTAAGATTTCTTTTGCTTATGGCAACTGATTTGTAGACTTTGGTTAAAATTCATTACATTTTTTTTAGACTAGAAGCGATAGATATCAAGCTAAACATTGTGTCCGCCGAATACGAATTTGGGTTACAAAAGACTCATCAGTGATGTTCGAATTTAAAAATCTTAGAAAGGTTAAATAAAATACATAGTTGAATGTAACCTATTATTCTAGATTTCTATTTTGTATGCCCAAGCCAGACACAATAACATTTCAATATCTTCATTTAACCAATAACATGAAAGAAATACATATACTCGACACGGATAGACAGGAAGTGCATCAACTGGGAAACATATTTATTTACATTGTACGTGAGACCTGTCTTACAGTTCCAATACAGGTACATATCAACGCCGTGAGCATGCATCAATAATAATAATAACGTCCCGTCACTAGATATCCTACAGTTTTATTGATAAGTACATTTCATTTATTCCACTGAAATTGAGATTAAGGGTACTACTGAAACCAGTTCTTTTTCATATCTTGGTCTTTTCCTCGATATTGATAGAGAATTTCAAACTAAAATCTATAACAAACATAATAATTTCCTCTTTCAAAATGCCAACTTCTCCATTTCTAAGCCGCAACATACCTTTTGTTCTCTGTATAACGTTTACATATATCAGTAGATGCATTATCATCGTTCTATTTCACACTTTTCGGACTTCATTTACAGTGGGGTGCTTTTTACACAAAACATGCTTCATTAGAGATGGGAAGGGACTGAATCGAAACTGCACAAGTTAATTTTTTTGCATTTGTAAATTATTAACCTTTTCTGTTTAGTTCATTTTGGTAATATCCTTTTGGCGTGGCTCGGTACTTATGCATCCTGCCAATATGTTGTTGTGCTGTAGTCATTTTCTGTATTCTTGTCTTTCATTTTGTTTATGTGCTTTGTCTATATGCCGTTTTGTTTTTCTTTGTTGATATATTTGTTTGTTTTATAGTGATTAAGATTATAACACGATTTAATTGACTGCTGTACCCTATTTTGACAATTTTACCTATTATATCTGTTTGTTTTGTTCACACATTGTTGTCAATATAATGGAATTTTATGCGACTGTCCTACAGGTGAGAGGTTTAGCTAACTATTAAACCAGGTTTTATCCACCATTTTCTGCATAAGGAAATGACTCTACCAAGTCAGGAATATGACAGTTGATTTCCATTTGTTTGATGAGTTTGAGCTTTTGATTTTGCCATTTGATAAGGGATTTCGAATTTTCCTTGGAATTCGGTATTTTTGTTATATTACTTTTGCTAGTTCACTCTAGATTTCCAGCATCCGGAATAAGGCTGAACGAAACTGAATATAAATATTTTTTTTTTATTAACTGTATCCACTATCTGAAGCAGAAGGGTAGCAAATCAAAATCTAAGATAAATAATATTATCTAAAAATAATAAGAGTTATTCATTTTGTTTTTAACAAAAAGTTTTAAAATTATCAAACACACTTACTTGTTTTGCATATATAAAAGTTTTATTTTCGTTGCAATCTTGTTCTGTCATATCTAATTTTGTGTGTCCTTGTACTGGGATAAATATTCCCGAAAAGCAGCGTTGGGGTTGCTCATCGAAATCTGTATAAATGTATGTATACAATTTCAGTGATTACATTATAAAATGTTTTCATCCTTAACATGCTTAAGATTTTTTTACTCTTTTATTGACTTATTGGTAAAAATTCCGTAAAAAAAAATCTTTTTCTTAGAATATATATAAATTAGGATAGCAGTTAAAATACAACATACTGACAAAAAAAAAGAGATGGAAGATAGTTAGAGGACATTCACATTGCGTACATGTTAGATAAACTGAGAATGCCATGGCAAAACAAAACGAAAAATGACAAAAAATCGAATAAGTCAGCACAACACTACAAAAAACACTAAAGATCGGGAAAGAAGAACCCCACCAAAACGGGGGAGGGGGGAGCTTGTGTGCTCTCCTAACATTTATATGTTTTGGAGTTTAGGGTGACGTCCATTTTCACTGAACTAGTACACATTTTTATTTAGGGACCTGTTTCTGTATTCTTATGACTTACACTTTATGACTAAAATCAGCAAAGACCCATCGAAACAACATCTGATACAAAATTCAATAACACTTTTAAATATTTGGATGATATATTGGCTCTCAATAATGACGATTTCAGTATGTACACTAAAGAGATTTATCCTGCTGAACTGACTTTGAATAGAGCTAATACTAACAATAAACACTGCCTTTCCTGGATCTTGATATCTATATCTTTAACGGGAAGCTTAATACCAAAATTTATGATAAAAGAGATGATTTTTCATTTCCTATTGTTAATTATTCATTTTAGGTGTTGACGTTCCATTGTCACCATCTTATGGTATTTATATATCTCAACTTGTTCGATTCGCTCGTGTATGTAACAACGTATTTGATTTTAACGAAAGAAATCCCTTACTGTTCGGTGTGAGCCAAGGCTCCGTGTTGAAGACCATACTTTCACCTATAATGGTTTAAATTTTGACTTGGATGGAGAGTTGTCTCATTGGCACTCATACCACATCTTCTTATATCTATCTCTGTATTACTGAAAATTATTACACCAAGGTTTTCGATATCACAAACTAGTCAACACGTTTACTAAATTGTATCATCAGTACAAGGACATCATCAAAATATAAATCAACATGAAGACATCTTATACGATCAGGTATTTCACATCCAATATTTTATGGTAATTTTCTATACACAGCACAAAAATGTCGGCACTCACCTTAAAAGCTAACCAAACCTTTAAACAGACTTATTAAAAGGGATAAAGTTACGATGTTGTCAGGTAATTAAAGATGGCATATTTTGGTATTAATATTGATTCAGTCATAGGGTCTTTGCATCGGAAATAAACACATTTATTCTAAAACCATTTGTTGGCATGATACGGGCTATGTTCTTCTCATATATTTTATGATGGTATGATACTAAATCCCTAGCAGGTGGGATTGTGTTTGATTTTCATATGATGAAGACATAATCTTTCAATCACTTTAATTGAGGTTTTGAGCTGGCATGTCAGTAACTGCTAGTAGTCCTTTGTTAATTTATGTGTCATTGTCATTTTGCTAAGTTTCTTTTGTTACCTTTTCTGACATCGGACTCGGACTTCTTTTAAAATGAGTTTTACTGTGCGCATTGCTGTGTGTTTGTTTTTCTACATTGACTAAAGGAATAGGTGGAGGTTGAGATCTCACAAAACATGTTTAACCCCGCCGCATTTTTCCGCCTGTCCCAAGTCATGAGCCTCTGGCCTTTGCTAGTCTTGTATGTGTTTTAATTTTGTTCATTTATATGTTTTGGAGTTTGGTGTGACGTCCATTTTCACTGAACTAGTACACATTTTATTTCGGGGTCAGCTGAAGCCCGCCTCCAGGTGCGGGATTTTCTCGCTGTGTTGATGACCCATAGGTGGCCTTGGGCTGTTTTCTGCTCTTTGGGCGGGTTGTTATCTCTTTGACACATTCCCCATTTCCATTCTCAACTTTATCTCAAAGTCTAAGAAATTCCTGCCAACTGTCGTATTGTTCATGCAAGTACAAACCCGGTGATATCTCCCCGTGATAACTCAATCGAGGCAAAGAGGACGAAGATCGTGGTTACTACAATAGGAAGATATCCGTGGTCATCTGCGGAATATTCGCTTTTACTATATTTAATTTCATTATTCTATTTCATAGATATAAGAAGATGTGGCATGAATGCCAATGAGACAATTCAAGTCATAATTTGTTAAAGTAAACCATTATAGGTCAAAAGCAGTTCAACACGAGCCTTGTCTCACACCAAACAGCAAGCTATAAAGGGCCCCAAAATGACTAGTGTAAAACCTTTCAAACAGGAAAACCAACGGTCTAATCTATATAAAAACGAGAAACGAGGAACACTTATGAACCACATCAACAAACGACAACCATCAGGTTTCTGACTTAGGATCACGGTGTAACATGTTGATCACCTCAAATGTAACTGTTGTCATAGAAAAACTGTAAGGTCTCAAGACAAAGTACTAGTAGTAGATTTGGAGCGAAATTTCAACGAGGGACTTTATTCGCCAGGTTATCATCTTTCGGAATGAACTATTTCTTAATCGATACTGTAATTTTACTTATTTTGCGTAAAAAGACTAATTAACTATTAATACAAAAATCCGTTATTAGATATAGGAAGATGTGGTGTGAGTGCCAATGAGACAACTCTCCATCCAAATAACAATTTATAAAAGTAAACCATTATAGGTCAATGTACGGCCTTCAACACGGAGCCTTGGCTTTAGAATAGTTTTATTTTTGCGTTTTATACTGGAAATCATTGTACCTGTATGGTATATATCAACATGTAGGAACTTGACAAGTAAGAGAAAGTTAAATCTAATATAAAATTCAGTACGTGTTCATTCTGCTATATATTTTAACTTAACATCTAGCCATTATTAACAATAACAAACTAATATTGATTTAAGTACAGTTAATTGAGTTAAAGCATTTGGGTGTATTAATATAGATACACTCATCATAGATACCAGACTTAAAATTTTGTACGCCAGACGCGTGTTTCTTATACAAAAGACTCATCATTGGTGCTCGAATCGAAAAAGGTAAAAAAGGCCAAATAAAGTATGCAGTTAAAGAGCATTGAAAATCCAAACATCCGAACGGTTTTGCAAAATACAACTGAGGTAATTTCTTCCTGGGGTAGACAAGTTTTTTTTTCAGTATACATGTATTACAAAAGTACCGATAGTAGTGTTCATATAGGCGCTTATCACAAAAGATAAAACGTTTAAACATAGTTTAATATTAAAGAGACTGATTTTTAATTCTACATCATGAATGAAAACAATTGTATATATATTTCTATAAGTTGTAAATTTTTGTGATAGGAGATGGTAGTCTAAAAATTTTACTATTGATTCTCGAAGAAGTAGATAGACGATTGTTGCTGATGCAGTTTCAGTTAGATGTTGACACGATGTTTTTTAGGACCACTTATAATCAAACAGAGAAAAGAAAATGATCGATAACATTCATCTTAAAACTAAAACAAAAATAGACGTTTGCTACAATGAAAAAACTAAAATCCTTGAATGATACAATTGACAAGTGTCATGAGGATATGTATGTTACTGTTTTAAATGTATATCTGCGGTAATATAGCCACAACATTATACAGGTTCGATTCGCACAACGATGTAAAGCATCAACCCGTGTTGGAACCAGTCATCCGGAATTCTAGTTTTGATGGGGTTTTTGGCAAGTGTTTGTAACATGTATTCTCCTCGACATTACCGCTTTGTCCATAGCGGCTTTGTCACTCTATATTTTTGTACTGCTATATGATTATTCTGCCTTGTTTTTACTGTTACATTGTTATACAGATCATATGTTTTGATCGGTCGACAATTGTTTACGCCTCCAATAAATTTATTACACCCGAATGAAAACAAAAGGATGCCCCTCCCCACCTACCCCCACACACAAAATGCAAACATAAAACAAAAGATAACATAGATTGAAATAAGATAAACCGAATGTGAGACACTCACACAATTTGTTCGTTGGGAGGAACAATAATTATATAATAAGCGCACTAAGAGTATGACCTTGCTGTGAATGGGACGTTGGTTTTAAATGAGTGGTGACACTCTGTAGTATATCATTTATTATATATCAGCAGTTGTGAACGAATGGTCTCATGAAGGGCAGACAACTATGGAGTTTATAGGACCATAGAGTGGACCTTGATTTGAATGGGACGTTGGTTTTTGTATGAGTGGTGACACTCTGTAATATGTTAAAAAAAATCATTAAAAAAAAAAAACGCCGTACCGACAGTACATAAGTTACACATATTCCGTTCTTACTCTTATTGCAACATGCTGAACTTTTCCGGAATCTAAATACATTGTTCACAACCTTTCTATCGAAATACTGTATTTTTTCAATATGTGTTTCGTTCTAAACATGCATGACATATTTGACACTTGATGTTAAACAGCCAACAATCAAATCTTTCAATGTATTACTTTTTTGAATGAGGTTAATGCATATTTTTGTTACTGAACGACGACGACACATTTAGAAACACTAGTCTGTAATACCGAATCTGCGGTTCTCACAAATACTAAAACCTGCGTAAAGTACTTAAAACATCATTTTGATTAAAAAAGAAAGAGAACAAAAAATGAAAGCTATTTCATAAGTTAGTTTTACATTTGTGTATAAGTAAAACAAAAATTGTTATGGTAAACTGCTGCAACGTATAAAATTTAAGCAATACATGCTGAATGTATATATAACATTGTTTTTAGTAACACAATTTTTAAAATTGCGAACAAGTGTTTATTTGCAATATTTGTGACCAAGACTTTGTTCTCTTTTCTTTTGTACCTAAAACAAATACATTCACACGTTTTTATTCATCTGTAGTAAAGTTTACTATTCATGGGGTGCAATGCTTTAACTGTACGGTCCTCTATGTAATACTTATTGGACTGACTGAGATAATAAAATCAAGGGTTTACTGCTAAATTGTGAAGTCCAGTAACTCATGATAATCTATATTCTTGTTGTAAACTTTTATATAAATGGAAAACGTACGTATGTCCTTAAATAGCAAGAAATCAATGTTTCTCAGTTTGTTAATATCACATTTCTGTGAGGAAACCTGTGCCGGTTTATAACAAAAGTCTGAACATGTTTGACGATAAAAAATGTGTATGAAGACTAAATACTTCAAAGAGGTATCGAAGTAGAGAGTTTTGTTTTAGTTCATGATTAAAAACTTGGCCGAACAAATTATCGAAAGTGATATTTGCTGATTCTTTGCAATGTAAGCTTTGAGGAGTGTCGAAATCAACTTTTCAGTTTTGAGTTAGAAAAATCATTTCTAGTAGGGGGACATTCCCATATTTACCTTTCATTTTAAGTATTTCAATCTCCTCACGAAAGACATTTGTCTAGGAAATTTGTCCTTTAAAGACACTTTTTGTTTCTATCTTTTGACAATAGTTGGAAGATGGTAGTAATGCGTTTCTTGTCATGCAATAATCCAAGCTGCCGGAATAATCTAATCCCCATTTAAATACTGTAGAGGCTGAGTACTGGCGTGTTCCTAGTAATATAAAAATATGATTTTACTCATTGATTTTAGGTTTGAAAACTGAACTTGTTTAGCATGAGCTCAAATGTACGCTATATATTATTAACGTTAGAAAATACTGTTATTATCTAGCAAAATAAATGTTTGTTTTAAGTTTAAATCAAATTCCAATTAATTAAATATCTTGAAGCAATATGCACTAGACACATATTTAATGTGAAGACTATTCTGATCAATTACTTCTTTTGTCATAATTACAAGTATTAAAAAAAAAAAAAAAAAAAAAAAAAAAAATGCCATACACTGGAATATTCCATTTATGATATACAGATATTCCTACAAATAACTATACATTTTCAGATAAAAGTTCATCCAGCTTATGTTAATAATGAATAGGCAATACATATATACGTTGAGTCAGATGCTTGTCTGTGAAAAGTCCTGCTTCCATATTCGTGGCACGCCAATGATAGTCATCGGGGTACTTTTTCAGATTTTTCGTTCGTTCGTTCGTTCGTTCGTTCGTTAATTTGTCGCTCCCATTTCAGGTTAGGATTTTCGTTTAGAATTGTTTATCATGAGGTTCTGGATACACCAATTCGCAACGTAATACACCTGTCTCTTATATTGTATGCATTTTAAAACATATGTTTAATTTGTGTTTTGACTTAGATTTTAAAATCAAACGAACATGCAAACTTGAAAGTAGGATCGGGGATGGTGATGTGTTAACACATAAACTTGTTGAATAAAACAATTAAAAGTTTAATGGACAGATCAGATACTGTTCAAAAATATGTTAGTCAAGACTGTTCACTTTCATGAACACTTTGACATTGATAACAAAGCAAGTTTTTCATGTTTTTTTTAAAGAGGATTATGTAAGTTACGTTGAAACAACATAATGTACAAAAGATGTATCATGAAGATTTACAAGATGTGGTATAACAAACAAAATCAGTCTACAAAAGGTATAAATTTCTTTTATGAATTGCATGTGTCCGAAGCGCTTTTCTGGATTTTCCTTCACCCCAAACGACGCTTAACGCCGACTATTAGAAAACAATGGATACAAAAGAACCAAAACAGTTGAAGAGCCACATTTGCAGCAAGATCTGTTACCCTTCTGGACAGCCTTGGATCACACCCGTATTTTGACGGGGTTTGTATTGATCAGTCTGTAGTTTTCTTTGTTGTATTTTTTGGTAATGTTGTATGTCATTTCGTCGTTTTTAGTTTTTTGCCATGGCATTGTCAGTTTGTTTTCAACTTATGAGTTTGAATGTTCCTGTGGTATCTTTCGCCTCTCCTATATGACATAAAAACGTAATGACAAAAAATCGACAATACTCGTTCCCTTCAAATTGTCTAAAGAATAATGTATTGTATGCACAATAATTGCACCAATGAGTTAACAGGAGGACATAGAAGCTTTTACATTGCTTGCTTGACTAATTTAGAAAGTATTACCACATCTACCAACTATTGTGTTGTTTACTGAACTGCAACGCCTTCCTTCCAAGTTATTACCATTTGCAGTAATCCTATTACAATTTCCGCAACATATTGTTGTGCAGTTTCCTGGGTCTGATGATTTACTAACCGTACCATTATAATCTTCAAAAACGAAAACACTTTTCCAATTGTTTTACATTCAAAACCCTGATTTTTGCATTACTTACTTTGAATATTCATTGGTGAAAGAACTAGAGACTCTAAGGAGTGTGTGTCGCTCAACTGCATCTTCGAAATGGCAACTTTTGGTACAAATGATCATTAAAGGACAATAACTCCATAAAGAGTAAACTGACCATTTCATCCATGTTGACGTATATGTAAATCTTGTCCTAGTTGTCATTTTGCTTTTACATTTTCCATCTATTATTGATTTCAAGATAATAGGCACACAACAAAACATGATAAACATCATCATTTAAGGGGGAAAACTCCTAAAATGAATTGACCAACGATTTTGGCCATGTTGATATATTTGTAGATCCTGTCTTGCTTATCATTTTAGCTATTTAGATTCCAAAATTTAAACAGACGACAAACGATGGACGACGACGAACAACGAACAACGACGGGCCACAGACGCCATGTGAGCTAAAATCGGAATATTTGTGAATTACGACATACAAAAACGCAAAAAGCATGACATTTATAACTATAGAATAAATATGTACACTTTAAATCATTTTAAAGATTATTCTTAACTGGAAATATTGAGAATATATTGCAGATGTTTTCTTTTTAATTTAAAATGATTGTTCCTCGCTTGTATCTCAATAAGGGTTAAAACTGAAGCACAGAGAAGAAGGTGAAATATAACAGACAATCAGAAGAAATCTCAAACCTCATTATATCATTCATGTGTAAGGAAAAAGATGAATAGCTACATGTATATATAAACCAATTATACAAAGTATTTATATGTATATATTATAAAATTGATGTCTGTTTAGTAATTTATATCTATCGTATATTGTTTGGAAGTCAATATAGATAAATCAAACTTTGATATTCCGATTCCGGTAGCAGTTAAATGTTAAGTGTGTAAAATGAATGACATATTTTGACTATAAACGTATTGTTTGATTCCATTGTGAATGTATATTCCGTATTGATGCATATTAATAATCTTCATTAGTTTAGTATGTAAATTTGTTTTGGGTTTGACAGAGACATGAAAGTCGACCTCATATTCACTCTTATACGTGGGCATCTAGCAACAAGGCTCTATGACAAACCCAAACAATTATACAATGCATTTAAAGCCATATGTTGTTCTCCTCAAATAAGAAAAGAAGAATATGAATCAAGAATTGTTTGCATCATGTTTTAAAACGTTTGGATAATATGACGTTTTATTAAAATATGCGATAAAGTGGGATATGAAAATAATACAATATAAATGAAGCACTCTCAAAGTTTATCCTTCTTTTATAAGACAGACTGTGTGTACCTTATTACGTTTGCGTTTGATCTAAGCTTTAGTGAACCTTTTAGACAACTTATTGTATGTCTCGATTTTTGCATCGTCTTCAAAACAGGTTAGAAAACACCACGAAAAATGTCAATTTCTGACCTTATGAGTTGAGCTAAGAAAATTGAACTGGCATTTCAATATACGAAAATATTTGTTATAATTTCAAGTTATTATAAATAAGAAGATGTGGTATGAATGCCAAAGTGGCTCACACTTAACAGCATGCTATAAAGGGCCTCAAAAGACTAGTGTAAAACAATTCAAACAGGAAACCAACGGTCTAATCTATATAAAAACGAGAAACGAGAAACATTTATGAACCGCACCTACAAACAACAACCACTGAACAACAGGCTAGTCGATTATCCACCAGAGAACAAAGGACGAGGGTGTTATTAATTAAAAAAAAAAAAACATGGCGTTACGTTGTAAAGGTTTTATTTGTACGGTAGAAAAGAGGCGAAAGATACCAAAATAATAAATAATGTCTAAAGTAAAAACGAAATGAAAATGCTATGACAGAAATCTAAAAACAGTCTTCTTAAGCAGCACGAACCCTACCAAAACTGGGTTTGATCTAACGTGTTTCTGACGGGTACGCAAATCCTCCTTATGTCGTAAAACTCATGAATAATTATTAGCCCAAAAAGTAACTCACCTCTATATACGAAGAAATGTGTTGAATCGAGACAGTATTGTATATCTCGTTCCTGTATTTGATCGACTCCATTAGGAAGGCAAGCACAATTGTGTGTTTGGGTCTGTAGAATAAAAAAGTTTGTTTTTTTTAGTTTGGTTGTAGAGCCTTTGAAATAAGATTACTTTTGGTCTTTTACAGGTGAAGAGGGAAAATTGTTGGAAGTGCTAATATATGTACATATGTCTAGTAAAATTAATTTTGAATATGACATAATCACACTTCATAAGGTAGGAAAATACTTTAATTCCAATAAAGAAAGTTCTTAAGTATTATACTTACGTCCCGAATCAGCTGTCTGTAACCAAAATAACTTCTCATGTTTTCAATATCCAATCGATGCCACTGCGGGAAATGAGTGGATATGATTTTTCGCAATTTGAAAACACCCTTTAAGAAAAATATGTGGAGTTATGTGATGGAAATGTAAATAAAAACAATCTATTCACTTCTAGTATGCTTAACAACGCCACATCTTCTTTACCGAAACAGTATCGATCACTCGTTGATCCTTTCGGAACATCTGATAATATCCCCGATTTTTCTAGGGCTCATGTGCAATCTTTATGTTCTGTGTTTATTTTTTTCGACTGGTGTTAAAATTATTTGAATTGTTATGTAAACAATAACATTGTGACTGCAATACTCATTTTGTTGTATGAACAATTTCAAACAAAACGTCGTTTAGGTTATTCAAGTCACCACAGTAGTCCTTTTTAAGCTATGCAATGTAGTTGTTTATCACATTCTATTGTTTTCTCACTGGTGGTTTGAATCAAAGAATATGTATTCCGGGGGAAACTGACGTCAAAGTTTTATGACATTTCCTTTTAGGGTTATTTTGAAGATTTTGATTTTTTGGTAAATTTTGGATGTTTCTTTTGATCTACTCAAATTATTTTAAAACTCGAAATAATTTACAGCATTACAAATTGTGTAGTGACGAGTCTATATATTGTTGACGACTTTAGGATACATTTGATAGGCTTTTTATTGATTTTAAGGTAACACATATATATTTAGATAAGATTGTCAAATTATAAAGGTTGGCCTCGATAAACTTTAATGTACTACTATTTTACAAGTTTTCAGGATAAACTGACGATGCCAGTGATCGTACAGCTCGATAATTATTTATAGATTTTAGTTCGGTATAGAAAAACAATCATCAAAGATACACTTGTTTAGTTATTATACAATATAAGGATAGTGATTTAAGCTGAACAAGCGTTCCTAAAACGATTCTGACATTTGATTTGATTTGTATTATTTTCAAATACCAAAAAATCAGAATAGATGTTTGGCCTTGATACAAGTTATTTACATAATACTGTCCGAATTCATCAGGCAATAGTAAACTGATGTGGAATTGGACTTTTAAGACTGAATGCTTGTCCCCGAGATTCATTAGCTCAGTAGTCAGTGCATCAGTACTACATGCTTTATAACACTTTTCTTAAATAGTCCGTTGATTAATTTCGAAATTATTTGAAACTAACGTTGCAACTCCAATCAGGCAAAATGACTTTAGCTGGATTGTTTATTCTTTTAGGTCCTTTGTGGTCATATAGTTTCTCAAGTACTCTAGTATTTATACATCCTTCGTTCTCATGGTTTTGGGTTGGAGCGTCCCTAATTAAGAAAAATCCAGATCACCGCTTCTGAAGCACACAGCTTGTAAAGTTATATTTGTTTCTAGCACTAATTTGATACTCCTGCTGAATACTATTCTTGCTTGTATCATCAACGCAGTAGTAAATATTTGGCACTTGGTTATAACATACCATTTTGAATTATTCTCAAATGATAAATTTAGAAATTATTTTGAAATTAAGGATTTAACTGGTACGGGAATATTGATTTTTTTCATTTTCAGGTTGTTTTGGTGATTCAGCTCCTTAAGGGTCAAATATTGATACATTCTTAGAATACTTTTAGAATTTTGGTTTTGGGTATTCCTGATGAAAGAATAATCATAGGAGCACTGCGCACTCACCACATTTGTAAATATTATTTTCATTTAAAAACATCTAAATATTTAGTTGTAAAAGTAATTGGCCGTTAATTTTGATACAAATCCT